>CAKOAT010165711.1:3237-55796 GCA_932364175.1 Eruca vesicaria subsp. sativa
GGGTCTTGGCAGCGGGGTCGGGAGGCCGCTCCAAGCCCACAGCGGACCCCCGGGGCGGAGTCAGGGGGGTCGCTCGCGTTCAAAGGAAAAGAGAAGCAGCCACAGCGGGGTCTTGGCAGCGGGGTTGTGACCCCGCTGTGCGTCTTTTATGTGACGAAAAACTTGCTTTGAGGACCTTTTTGCAATTTTTATTTTTTATTTTTTGAGTTTCAGAAACCTAATAAAAACTACGTTGTAAGCCTCCAGAGGCAGATTATCTTTTGTTCTTGAAGAAAACTTATTTTGGATTGAGATTTCATTGCTTTCATCTTGTGTTCTTGTTGATTTCTTGTCTATTTCTCTACATGATTAATCTGAAATCCAATATGGGTTTAAGAGGAATCATGGAGATTAGTGAGTAATCACCTTTTGAATTCATGGGTTAGGGAGATTAAGGGTAATTAGGTTAGATTTAGGATGTTTTAGTGTTAGATTTCTCTTGTTCCTTGCTTATTAGAGTAACCATAATGCCTCTTTTGAATTGATCACTCAAAAGTTGATCTCTAGACATTTCCCACTCACAAAGTGTTCGATGAAATGTCTGAGTCAATTCTCTTAAGCTTTTAACAGTCTTTACCAGGGACACTTGTTGTTGAAGGTGTTAAGATGGCTAATAGATTTATTCCTAATGATTACTTTCATAATATTCAACCAAAGACATTTGATGCTTGAGTTATGGTAGTAAATGAACATTCATCTAGACATAGAGCTTGTTTAGAATCATATCTAGGCCTAAGGTAGACAGTTTAATTGATCGCTTGCCATCCTTAGATCGAAACTCTATCACCCAAAGTCAAATTCCCTATACCCATGAGTTCTCCTTTACCTTCTTTGTCAAAGTTATATCTTTTATTGCATTCTAGTTTTAGTTAACCTTAAAAACCAATCAATCACATGATCGCACTTAGATTAAGCTAGTACTTGTATTCGCGGTGCTTTTGAATCCCTCAGAACTGGTTCGACAATCATCTATACTACAACATTTGCCTTAGGAGCCTCAAAAACTCCTAATATCAAATTAGAAAGCTAACTCAAAGCTCTATTTTGTGTTAAAAGATGGGCTCAATCGCACTGTGGGAAGGTCTCCATCCAAATCTAAACATCTGACGCGTCTGCGCAGTTCTGCACTTAAAGGCTCCAAAAGACACCAAAATCACCATATTTCTCCAAAACGTACCTGAACCTTTAAATACTCTAAATAGACTCTATATTGTAGTAAACATATATGAAAAAACCTATAAACCATTGCTAAAAATGGGTAAAATCCATGGTCGATCAACTCCCCAAGACTTACCAGTTTGCTTGTCCTCAAGCAAAACATACAGGCAGTCTTTTTGAAAAAAGGTTTGAAAACAGCAGGGACTCAAAAGATTTTAAACTCAGTCACCATCTCTCTAGTGGTGCAAACCAAATCATAAATATCCTAACCTTAGAAACACAATATACAATATCCTAGTATAGCAACCAAATTCACCTAGTCAACAACTCAACAGATCCTGTCCGACAATCCCCTCTACTAACCTCATTTCTTACATAAAATAAAAGTGCAGGCTTTACCCTGGGAATATCGATCAAAGAACATGTGGACTCTCACTCCAGCAGATATCTGAGTAAATAGGCAGTCTTATTATGGTTTCTTTTCTCCATATATCTTCCTTCTCTGAATCCCAAATTTTCTTCGTTTTTTTTTTTATTGTCAATCCCAATGAACAACAAATGCTCATCTTATTGATCTTTATACTTTTGTAGCTTTTTTGGCAAAGTGTAGGCGAATAGTGGGGTCATGGGTAATGTACCTCTCCCTCGCTTCCACAATGTGTGATCATTCCTTTGAATTAGAATAGTGGGGTCATGGGTAATGTATCGCTCCCTTTGCCTCTAAGGAAATCATCTCAGTGTTTTATTTTTCTTTTCATGGGAAGCCAAAGGAAGGAGAGAAGGAAACCAAAATCACCCAGACTTTTACCTTTCAGATCTGAAGGAGGAATCCGATCCAGTGTATACCAAGCCCCAAAACAAGCAAATCAAGTCAATATTAGGTTGGAGGTCAGCTTTGGTTCCTTCAAACATTCTCAGCAAGTGTAAACATAGTTGACATGTTGATCCACTTTAGTATCTCTAGTACTTCTGCAATCAGTAAATCTAAGACTGGTCTAAAGAGTGGTTAGGTGACAAGTAATAAATCGAAATAGATCATCATCCCCTTCTTGACTCAATAAAAACTTTTTTTTTTAAATGTTGTAAGTAAGACTCATAAAGTAGATAAATGTTAGTAATCCCTCCAGACTTAAATTACACTGTCCCTAGTGTAGCACAGTCGGTTGTAAGGTGAAAATCAAAAAGCAGAAGTACGAAATTTAACAAGTAAGAACGATATACCTGACCGGATTAAGTATCGATCGATGAAAAAGAGTTACCATCGGTCGATGCAAGTGATGTATTATCGATCGATATCGACTGTTTCTCGTCAGTCGATTATCATGGCAATCTTCTACTCGGTTCTGTTTTTCTAAATATCTAACTAAAACACAATATTAGTAGAACCTCCTCAGACTTGAATAACATTGTGACCAATGTTATACAGCCTAAGATTGGTGGGACAATAAAACCATAAGGACAATATTTATAAGGTTTCGCGAGTATACCTGCCATTGATGTGAGTATCGATCAACACAGTTTAGTGGCGATCAATACTTGTGATGCTCTATCGAGCGAAATTGATCAAGTGTCAGTCGATGATGGTGCAGAATTCGTCCATTCTTAGGTAAACTCATCTTTCTTTGGTATGTTCATGTTACCTAACAAAACTAAACCATTAATATTCTTAAAGTAAGTAATAGATAACTAATAAAACATTTTTTTTTTGAATGAACAGTGATCCTGCTACAATGACTCTGGTACAGTATCGGTCGATTTTCTGCTACAGTGTCGCTCGATCTTCAAGAAATTAAAACTAGGATCAGTAACAATCTAAACTAAACTAAAAGAGATTACCTAATAGTGGGTTGCCTCCCACTCAGTGCTTTGTTATAGTCATCTGGCTTGACTCTGGACATCTGATTTAGTCCGGATGAGAATGAGAACTTGCTCCAATTCAAGTCTCAATATCTACTATTTGAGGCTTTATCATTCTTGTGTGAAAGCCTCCTCCATAGACTTTTCTCTTTTGTCTATCATCACAACAATAAGGAGTGCTTTAAACTTTTCATATGGATGAGAGAAGCATCTGCTGCGCACTCTTGATTTCCTGATACTATCTGAAAAGTAAGGAGTCAATGATAACTGAGAACCTCCTTTGGTTCGTTTCCGCTTCTTCCAATTTTTCCCCTTCTCTCCCACAGACTTGTGTAATCTCACTTTGGATTTCCTGACATCATCTGAGAAGTGAAAAATCAATGATAACTGAGAACCTCCATTGATTCTTTTTCTCTTCTTCCAATTCATCCTCTTCTTTCCCCTAGACTTGTCTGAATGCGTGGTGGTATCTCCATCAAAAATATTGCCACACACTTCATACTCATTCTGCTCTGCTTCGCGTCTGGTGTCGATCGATGTACCAATGGTAGTGTCGATCGCTACGGTCCATCTCATATTGAAATAAGAGAAACTCGGAAATCCGAGCATCCTGCGGATGTGCCGTAGGGTTGTCACCAGATGGGACCTCACAGTTTTGTTGATCACCTTGGGAAGAAGACATCTTGAAAATATTTCTAGAGAGAAGTTGGAGAGAAATTTGAGAGGTGGAAGATATGAGAAGTAATGATCCAATACTTATAGAAAAAAGAGATCTCTCCCTCGTAATGAGACAAATCTCAGCCGTAGATTCCGATTAAAAGCTAATTCCATCCACCCGCAAAATTTCCCCAAGAAATTGCGGGCTGAGGGGCTAACTGTTGGTGTCGAAAATCGTAATCTCGAAATCAACGTCTACGATAACTTCTGTAAAAATGGAATCATTTCTTTCCGCAAAAATCATTTAGTAAAGATCGAGAATCATTTTATAAAACTCGAGAATCATTTTATAAAACTCGAAAATCGTTTTATAAAACTCGAGAATCATTTTATAAAACTCGACGATCGTTTTATAAAACTCGAGAACCGTTTTATAAAACTCGACGATCGTTTTATAAAAACTCGAAGAACCGTTTTATAAAACTCGATAATCATTTTATAAGACTCGAGAATCGTTTTATAGAACTCGACGATAGTTTTATAAAACTCGAGAATCGTTTTATAGAACTCGACGATAGTTTTATAAAACTCGAGAATCGTTTTATAAAACTCGAGAATCGTTTTATAAAACTCGAGAATCGTTTTATAAAACTCGACGATCGTTTTATAAAAACTCGAAGAACCATTTTATAAAACTCAAGAATCGTTTTACAAAACCGCAAAAAACCGAAACCGCCGCAAAACGCGAACTGGTCACGACTAGTTCGCCTGCTGGTGAACTAAGCCGAGCTGGCTTAGTTCGCCAGCAGGCGAACTAGGAGCCTCTCCACTAGTTCTCCTGCTGGCGAACTAAGCCAGCCCGGCTTAGTTCGCCAGCAGGCGAATTAGAAGCCTCTCGACTAGTTCGCCAGCAGGCGAACTAGGAGCCCCTCGACTAGTTCGCCTGCTGGCGAACTAGAAATACCCTGACTAGTTAGCCTGCTGGCGAACTAAGCCAAGCCGGCTTAGTTCGCCAGCACGCAAACTAGAAGCTCCTCGGACGGCTGGACCGGACCGGCTCGATTCTCCGTACGCTGAACTGACCATCCCGAGCATCGATCTCCTGCATCCCCGATTCGAAACTTACACCCTTTGACATGGTCACATTCTGAACCACGGCCGAAATTTCTCTCGTTTCGTCTCGACCCGACTTATCGTTCGAGTTTTACGATAAAAACCGTAAAACTCGGCTTTCTCGAAAAGAACTCGAAGAAATCGTATAAAATGGTAACGGTTAAGCAAGACACCGAACATCGCCTAAACTATACGATTTATCCGAGATTTTTCGATAAGATCATAAAAAACGTGTTTTTAATAAAAAAACGTCGAGAAAATCGTAAAAAACGACATCCGATCAGGAAACGATCTCGTTTAAAATCGTAAAACAGTTTTTATCGTTAAACGGCCCGAAAGGTCCTAAAACACGATAAAACCCCATCTCGCAATATTAACGAAATCAAACCCGAAGATACGATAACGTTTTGACGTTTTATTCGCAGAATGGAAATAAAAGGCAAGTTTGAAGATAAATAGAAGATTTCCGCGGGAAGAAAGGAAGGATGAAGATAAAAGGAAGTTTCCCGATAAACTTGAATCCGGGCAAAATGGAAAGATTGAGCCGCTTGGGAAAGGAGTATATAAGCCAGAAGCATAGGGAAGAGGAGGGGGACGAAAAATCAGACCAAAAAGGAGGCTGTTAGCTTAGGAATTTAGGACTTAGCGTTTAGACTAGCAATCCAGATCCTTAGAACGTTTCTGCGTCTAAGTTCTTCAATTCTCTTTGTAACAGTTGTCGATCTTTACTCAATAAAAGCTTTTACACAAATTCTTTATTCTCTGTTCTTCTTTGTTCATCCATATTCTGTTAATTTCGTTTGTTTTAGTGATTTCCGCAGAGATCCAGGACCTCGGGAAAATTAGGGTTTCTTCCTAAGTTTCCATATTTAACGGAAAATCGACAGTGTGGATCTCGGTTCCCACAGACGTTGATTTTGAGATTACCATTTTCGACCCCAACAGAGAGGTATTTTTAATTATTTTATACTTTGATACGAGTTTTCCGTAACTTCGTATCTCCGTAGAAAGTCCAAAATTTTCTTATATGCTTTTCCGGTATTTTTAGCCGTTGATTCCGTGGTGGCCGAATTTGACCCCAACACTAATGTCATGCGTGATTTTATCCTGAAGTTGGAAAGTAAAGTAGCTGAGAATGAATTGCTATAAAGAGAGAAACATGATGTTTTCATGGCAGTACTGACTCAAACCCGAGAGGCCAAGTCAGTTCTGTTATGTTGTGAATTGGAAAACACCATACCACAAACACTAAAAGCACTAGCGCTAAGAAGATAGGTAAGGACGGTTCCCAACCCATTTCTCTCGATGCCCCGGACCCGACTCCGGAATCTTCACCTGAAAAGAAAAATCTACCAATGATAAGGAGAACACAATTGATCTAGATGAAGAAAAGGATGATTCGGAGGAAGAGGTAGAAATCGATCGACATGTTGAACACATCGTCTATCAAATGTATCCTGGAATCGATCGACATGAAGATGTTGTAATTGATCGTTCCAAATAACATAAGATTGATCAACATAGCAGTGATAGCATCGATCGACGTCCAACCCCTAGCAAATCTGTGGGAACCGAAATCCACCTACTATCAATAAATCGTAAATAAGGAAACTTTGGGAAAACCCTAAGTTTCCAGAGGAATCGGCTATATGCAGAACCGCACAACGAAGATTAAGAAAACGACGAATTGAGAATTTAAAAGAGAATAAACGAAATCGAGAGCAAAGAGGTTCTTATTCTGAAATCTGTGTAAGAACTATTACAACGAGAGTAGCCTTAGCTGCGTAAGCCGTCGGCGAAATCCCTAGAAGTATAAGAACGAAAACCCTAGTTGAGACGCAGCTCGCTAACAGAAAACGAAAATATTCCTAAATGCTAATTTTGTTAGTGAAAGCTCTGAAAATCGTGTCCCAGCTTCTGCCCTATGCCTCTTGCTTATATACTCCCTCTTAGGCGGTTTCAGTCTTTCCATTTTGCCCGAAACTGAGTTTATAGGGAATTTTCCATTTCTCTCGAACCTTCCTTTTCTTCCGCGGAAATTTTCTATTTTTCTCCAAACTTGCCTTTTGTCTTCAAACCTTACATTTATATTCCTTCTGCAAGTAAACCATCAAAACGTTATCGTATCCTCGGGTTTAGTTTCGTTAATATCGCGAGATGGGTTTTTATCGTGTTTTAGGACCTTTTGGACCGTTTTACGATAAAATCCGTTTTACGACTTTATACGAGACCGTTCCCTGATCCGATGCCGTTTTTACAATTTTCTCGACATTTTTTATTAAAAACGCGTTTTTATGATTTTAGCAAAAAATATCGAATAAATAGTATAGTTTAGGCAATGTTCGGTGTTCTCGATTAACCGTTACCGTTTTATACGATTTCCTCGAGTTCTTTCCGAGAAAACAAAGTTTTACGGTTTTAATCGTAAAACTCGAACGATAGGTTGGATCGAGATGAAACGGGCGACATCTTGAACATGGTTCGGAGTACGACCGTGTCGAAGGTCATAAGCACTGAATCGGGGATTCGGGAGATCGAGGCTCGTGATGGTCGATGCGACGTACGGCGAAACAAGCCGGACCGGTCCGACTTGCCGGCCGGTGGACTGACCGGGAAGTTTCTAGTTCGCCCAACGGCGAACTAGCCGGGACGAGGCTAGTTCGCCCACCGGCAAACTAAGCCGGCTTGGCTTAGTTCGCCGTTGGGCAAACTTGCCCGGACGATACTAGTTCGCGTTTTACGGCGGTTTCGGTTTTTTCGCGGTTTTGTAAAACGGTTCTTCGAGTTTTATAAAACGATTCTTCGAGTTTTATAAAACGATTATCTAGTTTTATAAAAGATTCTTGAGTTTTATAAAACGATTCTTAGTTTTATAAAATTATTCTTCGAGTTTTATAAAACGATTCTTCGAGTTTTATAAAATGATTCTCGAGTTTTATAAAACGATTCTCGAGTTTTATAAAACGATTCTCAAGTTTTATAAAACGATTCTTCGAGTTTTATAAAAAGATTCTTCGAGTTTTATAAAACGATTCTTCGAGTTATATAAAACGATTCTCGAGTTTTATAAAACGATTCTTCGAGTTTTATAAAACGATTCTCGAGTTTTATAAAACGATTCTCGAGTTTTATAAAATGATTCTCGAGTTTCATAAAACGATTCTTCGAGTTTTATAAAACGATTCTCGAGTTTTATAAAACGATTTCTTTTATATTTCTACAGGGAGTTTTGGTCATTGATTCCGTCGTATCGATTTTGACCCCAACAGAGTGCTTAACATTACATAAGTTTAAGCATAACATAAGATAAGATTTAAGAGTAGCTTGAATCATAACATAAGTTTGAAGACATAAACTTATACAAGTTTTAACAAACAAAGACTTGTATAAACTGTAATAATAAAAATAGAAAAAGGTTTAAGCACATAAACTCAAAACTTGAGAATTGAGAATCTCATGTACTAGAGGTAGAGGTAATAAGCCTCTTAATCTTATCAAACTCTTCAGCCATATAATCCACCTCCCTCCTTAGGTGCTCCACTTCTTCCTGAACACCAAAAGCCCATGGCTGATGAAAGTGCATCCCTTTGTCCTGCACAGTTTCACCCATAGTATAATCCAGTTCTAACTAAGTATTACGGAGTTTCAAACAGCATATCTGAATTTCACTTAGTTTTACAACGCAAATAAATATAAGCCATAATTACCTCATAATTCTTACAGGTGAAGTACATATTCCCAAGCAAGGTATCAAAATCTGATTTGTACTTTGGAATTGGAGAAACAGTCACCTTTATTTCACCACCACATGGGAAACGGGTAGAAATCCCCTATTGAGCATCGGCTCTGTAGCCTAACATGTCGTAGTGTTTCTTCAGCCTCTTCATCTCCTTAATCTCTTCATACGGATGAGTCATGTTCAGTAAAGGGGAAAGAGTAAAGTCGTGGATCTTTAGAGAATATAGAAAGAAAATGGATGAAGAGAGAGTATATAAATGGTGAGAGAGAGAGGAGATAAGAGCAGAGGGATATCAACGAGAAGAGAGAAGATAGAGTAGAGAGAGTTCTTGGGAAGTGGGAAAAGTGATTGGAAAAAGCTGGGACGAGACGAGACTCCCAGAAAAAACAGCACAGGGAATCTACTTTTTGACCCAAATAATAAAAAGTTTTGGTATTTGCATTTTGGCGCGAAAAAAATAATTCTTATTCTCCCTTTGAAATATTTGCGCATAGTTATACTAAAGTTTCTGGTTTTACCAACTTTCTTCATAGTTCTACTTTTCGTGATTTCAACATTTTTTGTTTTACGTCCAATTTTAATTTGTGAAAAAAGTTTTACTTGTCATTTTTTGCATTACCATGTAATTATAAATGACTAGTGCAATAATTTCTGTAAAATCATGAAAAGTATAGTACTTTTTTATAAGGTTATCTTATTAACAAAGTGCTCTTGGAAAGACTATACGATGAGTGTTTTTATTATGAGTTTTGTAAATATTAGTTATATTCACTAATATATATTCAGAAGCAGTATCTGTTACATCTTTTTAGATGAATATGTTTCTGTATTAAGACTGTTGTTGTTCGTATAAGAGTCAAATTATACCTATCATGTGATGTTCGGATTATGCCATTTTCTGTCATAGTTACACCTTGTCATACTTGTTTTCCGTGGTTTTCAAATATATCTCTTAGACAGTCAAAACAAATCGAGATCAAACACACTTAAACACTATTTCCAAAACACTTAAACAGAGGTTTGAAAACACTTAAACAGGGATAATACATAGTAAGATCGCTTAAACATAAAATTCTTCAAACTCTATAACAATTTCCTCTTCATTTTGTATCTTCTCCAAATTGCTTCTCAGTTCGGCAATCGTTTTGTCTAACTGCTCAATCACTCTAGTCTTGTCTCGGATCTCATCTTCGGCTACAAATCAAATCTTTTTTTTGGCATAATGTACCATCCTCTTCATCAAACCATGTGAAGAACTTGCATCATTTTTTCTGCTGCCATAATTTCAATTGTAAAGCTATTTTCACATCAGAATCGCTAGTTTATAATCAGCTGGGATACCTTAAAACGCGGACAACAATACAATCGTCGCCCTTGGTTCTTGTCTATCCAAGATTGTGTTATGGCTGCCTCTAAGCGACAGAAATACAATATCCAACCAGAATTTTGCTTTCTCCTTGACGATCCCGAACCATCTCCTTGCATCTCCACTATTTTGTCCTGAGAAGGAGAAGAGTCGAGAGTAAAGAGAGAGAGAAAGAGAAGAGAGAGTGAAAAAGATGCAGTATTTATTTCATTTATTAGAGTTATCAAGGAGAAAATTCGGGTCTATCCCAAAAAGATATACTTAGTTTTATCAATGTTTTCAAAATACCCAAAAGATACATACCAAAAGAAACATACCAAAGCAACATACCAAAAGAAAACAACAGCAATAAAATACAAACAAAAGATCTAGTTTGGTTCACTAGGATTACTACTACGCGTTCCAAACAGCTAACTGAAACCAAAAAAATTTCTCGGTCGCCTGTTTTGTGTCCTTTTACGTCGCTCCCCAACAGATGTATTCCTCTTATTCTTTTTTCTTCCCTTCCTCTTGAGGTGATCCGGAGGTATGATCTGAAGCTGTTTGATGTGATCTGGTACATTCCAATCAGACCTGTCTGACACAGAATAAATGGTCTTGTAAATAGCCCATGCCCAAAGTTCTGTCCAGTAATATTTCTATCCTCACATCACGTCGACGACCAGGAGCAGCATCAACCTCAAGGACATATAAGTAAGCAGAAAGTCTGTGCAGACAAGGATACTTTTCATAATCATATACCTTGCATGTACAACTCTTCACTATCAAGTTCACAACATAATTCTTCCCATTATTAGTGTCGGTTACCTTGTACTCAAGCTCATAACTATTTAGCTCACGCACTGGTGTTTTCTCAGCTACGGCCCATAGGTTATGGATGTGAATCTCGACAAGAGGAACCAGTTTCTTATCAATCAACCCAAACACAGAGTCCTTCCGATGTTCATTAAACCAGTCAAGAAACATTTTTTTATGATTGTATCCAACAATGGTATTAAAGCATACCTCATGGCGTCCTTAAACACATAGTTCATTGACTCCACACTGTTGCTAGTGTCCAAGTTGTATCTGACACCTGGGAAATAAACCGGAGCCCATGTGCTTTTCTCAGTATGCTCCTCCAAATACATGTACGCTGGAGGATATCTCACCTTAAAAGATGCGTAAGCAGACTCGAACTCAGCCACAGTGTAACACCTAGCCAACTCCATAAATTTCCATCCGACTACGGCTTTGGTTGTGTTGCAAGCATGCCGTCTCACATTCTGAGAAAAATGCCATATACAATGGCCATGGTGAGATTGTGGATACACATTAGCTACTGCCACGATGAGGCTCTGGTTTCTATCGCTCATAAAAGCTAATTCAGAAGAGTCTGGTATAGCAGTTTTGAGCATCTCGAAAAACCATGTCCAACTAGCATTATTCTCACCGTCGAGTACACCAATCGCAAGCGGATAATGGTGAGGATTAGGATTTTGAGCTTTAGCAAATACTAGTACCCCACCATATCCATTCTTCAAAAATGTGGCATCCACAACTATCACCTTTCGTATGGCTGCAAAACCTTCAATACAAGCTCCCAGAGCTATGAAGAGGTACTTGAACTTATTTGCCTCATCCAACTTCACCCCTGTTTTTGTTCCTGGATTGATCTGCTATGGCATGTACAAGTAGCTATATAGCATCTTGTAGCTCTCTTCCGAGCCACCACGCAACTCAGAAATAGCTAGATTTTTTCCTCTCAAAGCTGTGGAGTATGATATTGTTACACCAAGTTTTAATTTTATAAGCTCCATGATAACTTTCGGAACAGGAGTACTCAATTTTCCAAGATATTCCTCATTCAGAAAAATTGCAACTTATTATGCCGAGCCATTCCTCTTAATGTTGCTGATTTTACTTTGATTAGACCGAGAGCATGTATGCACACCCTTGTGCCTCCTAACTGAAAAATTTTCAGTCTCTGGAATCATTGCAGCTCGTAAACCCCACTTACAGCTTGCTTCGCAACATTTTAACACCAATAGTTTCTGGTCTGACTTGTTGATAACATAACGAAAGCATTCACCAAATGCAGCTGTATCCACCACCTCTTGAATTGCTTTCTTACTTGGAAACTTATGATACTTAATCAGACCCAATCCGTCTTTCCAATCCTTTATAACCTGGCTAGCTTTTTTTATAGGTGGATGCTCAACATACTTATCTGCACACACTTCCATCTCAGCTGCGGTGTTTGTCTCAGCTTCGGTGTCCGTCTCAGCTGCGGTGTCTATTTCAGCTGCGGTGTTTGTCTCTGCTTCAGTGTCTGTCCCAGCTGCGGTGTCTGCCCCACCTGTGGTGTCTGTATCAAAAAATCATTCTCTGCATTTATCAGCTCCTTCTGTAGATTTGCTTGACCATTTTCTACATACAGAGTTATGGCCTTAGGTCCGATTTCATAATCAACATCATCATTTCCCTACAACACTTCGTAGTTCATACCAACCGAATTCATGCCCACTCTCGACAGCATCTCTAACTGATCCGATCTACTTGCCTCCAATAACAAAAGAGATCTACAGTTGTCTTTATCAACGGTAGTTAGGAAACCAAACAGATCATCATTGTCACGAATAATTTACTGTTCTTCAGCTTTTTATACAACTTTTCTTCCAACGCAAGCTTTTTATACAACTTTTCTTCTAGAATGCATAATAATTTCATGTACAAATGAACCAAATCATTCAAGAATCAATGCCATTTGAACACAGCCAATTACAAACCCTAAATCCAATTTCTATCTTGCAGCTCACCGAGAGAGAATAACTAATCTGCATTACGACCCGTCTGAACGAATGCTAGCCAGTGGAAACATTGAGGTCCGACGGCATCGCCAGAGTAGCTATCGACGTTGACAACAGAGTAGCTGGGAGGGAGCTTCACTGCGAACCAAGGAGAGAGGCGAGAGCTCGAGCTGCAGGAAAATAAATCCAATCTTATTTCTTTTAGTTTTAGATTTTCTTTTTTTTCTTAATTCAAATTTCAATAAGGCTCAAACCGTAAACCAAAACCGAACCACCAATTCCCTTGTTCAAACAGATTCAACTCCAACCAAAGTCGATTTTTCTTTTTTTATTTATATTTTTTCCAACCACTTAACGGCGTTTTTGTCTTTACACACTCACTTAATGAAAAAGGGGCATAGGTGGTTTTGGGAGCCCATAGGATATTTGTTTTATAACACTTGGGGGCACCAGAGGAGGTGCTTCTAAACAACCTCCGCCCACAGCCGATTGGATCAAAGAGAACGCACCAAAAGTTGAGCTTAAACCGTGCCTGCTGGGCTTAAGTATGCTTTCCTTTATGAAAATTCCTTCCCTGTCATTGTCAACGCCAATCTAAAGAACGGAGAACTTGCACTTCTTCTAAACAAGTTACACAAGTACAGAAAGGCTATCGGTACTCCCTTGATGACATTCCTGGCATCTCACCCAACCTTTTCATGCACCGTATCTATTTGGAAGATGATTCTAAATCATCAGTAGAAATGCACAGGAGGTTAAACCCAAATATGCAGGAGGTAGTGAAGAATGAAATTATTAAACTTCTAGATTCTGGAACTATCTACCCGATTTAAGATAGTAAATGGGTAAGCCATGTTCATGTTGTGCCCAAAAAAGGAGGTATTACTGTCGTAAAGAACAACAAAGATGAACTGATCCCTACAAGGACAGTCACTGGACATCGATTGTTTATCGATTACAAGAAGTTAAACGCTGCCACTAGGAAAGATCATTTCCCTTTGCCTTTCATCGATCAGATTTTGGAAAGATTAGCTAATCACCAGTACTACTGTTTTCTTGATGGATATTCTGGATATTTTCCAAATTCCTATACATCCTGACAATCAAGAAAAGACAACCTTTACATTCCCCTATGGAACATTCGCAGATGAATGTCATTTGGCCTCTGTAACACTCCTGTTACTTTCCAACGAAGAATGATGTCCATATTTACAGATATAATCAAAGACTTTAGGGAAGTCTTTATGGACGATTTTTCAGTCCACGAATCAAGTTTCAAAGATTGTCTTGACAATCTCTGTAAAGTACCGGAAAGATGCGAAGAAAAGAATCTTGTTCTGAACTGAGAAAAATGTCATTTCATGGTTAACGATGGCATTGTTCTAGGTCACAAAGTTTCTGCTGCCGGAATAGAAGTGGACCGAGCTAAGATAGAGGTAATGACCGGATTACCTGTGCCAACAAACGTAAAAGATGTTAGAAGTTTTCTTGGATACGCTGGATTTTATAGGAGGTATATCAAAGGTTTTAGCAAAATTGCTAGACTCGTTACTTCCCTCCTATGCAAAGAAGTCAAATTTGACTTTCCATACGAATGCATGAAAGCTTTTGAAGATTTAAAGAAGTCTCTTATTTCTGCTCCACGAATTTTGAAGAGTTAAAGAAGTCTCTTATTTCTGCTCCCATCGTGCAAGCACCCGATTGGAATCTTCCCTTCGAAATAATGTGTGACGCAAGCGATTTCGCTGTAGGAGCAGTCTTAGGACAGAGAAAAGATAAGATGCTGCATGCCATATATTACGCCAGTCGCACGATCGACAAGGCGCAGCGGAACTATGCAACAACGAAAAAAGAACTACTTGCTGTGATTTATGCATTTGAAAAATTTCGCCAATATTTGGTCGGTTCACGAGAAATTGTGCACACTGACCATGCTGCCATTAAAATATTTGATGCAGAAGAAAGACGCAAAACCACATCTGATACGATGGATCCTGCTTCTCCAAGAATTTGACATAGAGATTAAAGATAAGCCAGGAGTTAACAACGAAGTAGCCGACCATCTCTCTCGGATAAGAGTAGAAGACGACGTCCCTATCAATGATTTCTTACCGACAGAGAATGTGGTACAGATAGACCACTCCTTTGTTAGCCAAATATATCTTGCTTCCGAGACTGTATCGATCGATGAAAACAAGTTCTCATCGAGCGACGTCAATGATAGCATATCGATCGATACCAATCATCACGTGACGAGCGACAATACTAATAACTGTGCTCAAAATTCCTTTATTATAAACATCACCATCGATGTTAAGGTTCACATTGCTTACAGCACTGCAAACCTCGAACCTCATCCTACTGAGGATGAAAGCTCGAACAAGGAAGTTCACGTGATCGCGAAAAATTCTAAGGATAGACCTTGGTATGCTGACATAGTAAACTATTTAGCAGCTAATGTTGAACCTGAAAGATTTAAGGGTTATATGAGGAAGAAATTCTTAAGAGAAGTCAGAAGGTATCATTGGGATGAGCCCTACCTTTAGCTGGTTAAATCCTCAGCTGGGGAAAATCACATCTCCCACCTAAAAGAATGCTTTGATATCCTCAACAAATACGATATGAAACTAAACCCCGAAATGCACCTTCGGCGTGCCCTCGGGCAAATTTCTCGGTTACCTCGTAACCGAGAGAGGTATCGAAGCCAACCCAAAACAGATAGCGACCTTCCTGGTAATGCCGTCACCTAAGACAACCAGGGAGGTACAAAGACTGAGTGGACGAATCGCCGCTTTGAACCGATTTATATCTAAGTCCACCGATAAATGCCTCCCGTTCTACAAACTTCTAAAAAACAATAAGAAGTTTCTATGGGACGAGAAATGCGAGGAAGCCTTCAAACAATTGAAAGCTTACCTCTCCGAGCCTCCGATCCTATGCAAACCAGTAACAGGAGAACCCCTGTACCTATACCTCGCCGTATCAACCGCTGCAGTTAGCGGCGTGCTGGTATGAGAGGAGCAAAACGAGCAAAGACCTGTCTATTACACAAGAAAAAGTCTAATAGACGCCGAGACCAGATACCCTACCATTGAAAAGTTAGCTCTGGCAGTCGTAACAGCTGCCAGAAAGCTACGACCGTAGTTCCAATCACACTCGATCGTGGTAATGAGCTCACAGCCAATACGCACGATTCTGCACAGTCCTAGCCAATCAAGACGATTAGCTAAGTGGGCCATAGAACTTTGCGAATACGACATCGAGTATAGACCCCGAGCAGCCATAAAAGCTCATGTCCTCGCTGATTTCATCATCGAGCTGTCGTCTGAACAACTAGACCCGAGAGCTGAAGCTACGGAATGGAGCCTGTATGTCGACGGAGCCTCATCAAAACAAGGTTCCGGAATCTGTCTAAGGCTGACCTCTTCAGCCAGAGAAACCATCGAGCAATCTTACAGGCTCGGATTTAACGCTTCAAATAATGAGGCCGAATACGAAGCGCTAATCGCAGGACTAAGACTCGCCCTAAGCCTCGGAATCCGAGAGCTAAATGCCTACAGTGACTCACAGCTGGTAGCTAGCCAGTTCCATGGAGAGTACGAAACAAGGGACGAAAGAATGGGGGCATACCTCGAAGTCGTACAAAGCCTCACTAAACAGTTCAGGAAGTTCGAGCTAACAAGAATCCCACGAGGAGAGAACTCCTCAGCAGATGCGTTGGCTGCATTAGCATCCACATCAGACCTCCTAGTAAAACGAATCATACCTGTAGAGGGAATCGAAAAACCAAGCATCGACATAGCTACCAAAGCCGAGATCGATAGCAAACCGAAAGAGCAAACAGAAGGTAACTGCTCCGAGCCAGCAGCAACCCAAGTTCTAACAACATTCTGGTTCCCAAAAACAAAAACTCGCAAATTCAAAAAGCACACTTCCGGGTGCACGACCCAGCCTCCAAGCCCACTTGTCTTCAGAGTAAACACTCGCAGGACGAGATATTCCCCGGAACCTGAAACTTCAGCCGAAGACACGATCCCGACCCCGGAAGTTAACGACATACCTGAAAATATTCCTCCAGATTTAGGCTCCAGTGAACCTAACCGAAGGAATACCCCCGGGGGCACGACCTCCGGCCGTAACAACACCCGGGAACCTGATCCAGCACAGGGACCTCCTTCATCCCTTCACGATAAAATCATAGGAAGAGAGGACTGGAGAATTCCAATTATGCAGTATATTTCGGAGGGCAAGGTCCCCCCTCCATAAATGGGAAGCTCGAAAACTTAAAGCAATAAGCGCAAGATAGTGCATAATGGAATCTATCCTTTATAAAAGAAGCGTATCGGGACCTTACCTGAGATGCGTCCACGGCCTCGACGCTATCAGACTCATGAAAGAAATGCATGATGGCTCCTGTGGAAACCATTCCGGTGGTAGAGCCTTAGCTATCCGAATCAAAAGGCAAGGCTATTTCTGGCCTACCATCATCGCTGACTGTGAGGTCTACTCATCCTCATGCGACAGATGCCAGAGGCACGCACCATTTATACACCAACCCTCAGAGAAATTATCCTCGATATCCGCCCCATACCCATTCATGAGATGGTCCATGGATATCGTAGGACCACTAGTCGTGTCAGGAACAGGAAGGCAGAAGCTACGCTTCCTACTGGTCCTAACAGACTACTTCACAAAATGGATAGAAGCTGAAGCCTTCCAACAGGTAACTAAAGTCGAAACCGAACGACTCGTATGGAGAGACATCATTTGCCGCCACGGCGTCCCATACGAAATCGTAACCGATAATGGATCGCAATTCATATCTAACGACTTCAAAGACTTCNGGAAGGCAGAAGCTACGCTTCCTACTGGTCCTAACAGACTACTTCACAAAATGGATAGAAGCTGAAGCCTTCCAACAGGTAACTAAAGTCGAAACCGAACGACTCGTATGGAGAGACATCATTTGCCGCCACGGCGTCCCATACGAAATCGTAACCGATAATGGATCGCAATTCATATCTAACGACTTCAAAGACTTCTACGACAAGTGGAAAATTTGCCTCACCATGTCAACACCTCGATACCCTCAGGGCATTTGGGCATGTCGAACCACCCCACGAAGAGCTACGGAAGAAACCCCTTTCTCCCTAGCCTACGGGAAAGAAGCTGTCGTCCCAGCCGAAACCATCACAGGGAGCCTCTGCTGAGAGCTCTATACGATAAATCCCGAAGCTAACAATCAGCTCTTATCAGATAACCTCGACCTGATCGAGGAACGACGGGATCAAGCCTTGCTCCGCATTCAAAACTACCAACAAGCAATGGCTCGACATTTTAATTCCAAGGTCAGGTCCCGGCAATTCGTTGTAGGTGACCTGGTACTCAGGAAAGTTTTTAACCATACCAAAGAGCCGAACGCCGGAAAGCTAGGGACCAATTGGGAAGGCCCCTACCAAATCATCCACGTGATAGGACCAGGCGTTTACAGGCTCATGAAGGTACGAACCGGGGTACCCGAAATCCGATCGTGGAATGCCATGAATCTCAAAAAATACTACCATTAGGTACCTAAACTCTTTGAACTACGTTAAGCTTGATCCCTTGACTGGGTACATAGGCAACTCCGTTATGAGTGCAGCCCCAATCTCATTTGAACACCTTTTTCACTTTAGCCAAAGGGGGCATGCGTTCAAAACACATAGCCCAAACGGCAATTGTATGACTATTACAACATGATGTACTCTATAAAAGTTATCAAAGAAACAGTTACATTCAAATATATCGAGTTTCCATCAAACAAATCCAGGTCACGATAAACCTGAACCTAAGGTATTAAAATCCTCCAAACAAATTCAGGTCACGATGAACCTGAACTTAAGGTCTTAAAATCCTTCAAATAAACTCAGGTTCCTGCGAACCTGAACTTATCGTCTTAAAATCCTTCAAATAAATTTAGGTCCCTGAGAACCTGAACTTAAGGTCTTAAAATCCTTCAAATAAATTCAGGTCCCTGCGAACCTGAACCTGAGGTCTTAAAATCCTTCAAATAAATCTAGGTCACGATGAACCTGAACCTAAGGTCTTAAAATCCTTCAAATAAATTCAGGTCACGATGAACCTGAACTTAAGGTCTTAAAATCCTTCAAATAAATTCAGGTCCCTGCGAACCTGAACCTAAGGTCTTAAAATCCTTTAAATAAACCCAGGTCAAGATGAACCTGAACCTAAAGTCTTAAAATCCTTCAAATAAATCCAGGTCACGACGAACCTGAACCTAAGGTCTTAAAATCCTTCAAATAAATCCAGGTCATGACGAACCTGAACCTAAGGTCTTAAAATCCTTCAAATAAATCCAGGTCCTTGCGAATCAAGACCTAAGGTCTTAAAATCCTTCAAATAAATCAAGGTCACGACGAACCTAGACCTGAGGTCCTAAAATCCTTCAAACAAACTCGAGGTCTTAAAATCCTTCGAACGAGTCTAGGTCTCTACGAATCGAGAAAGCCCTTAAAACCCTTCACATAAGTTCAGGTCACAATGGACCTGAACCCGAGGTTTCCAATCTTTAAACGAGCTCAGGTCCCTATGAACCTGAGCCTAAAAGCTTAAAGAACCTTAGTAAGTTCCGAAGACTCGAAAATATTCAAACAAATTCAGTACGACGAGAAGCTATTTTGAGTGGCCTTAAAGGCTACTTAAAGAAGATTTGGATCCCTAAAAGATTTTAATCCAAACGACCAATCATACTCGGAATCACTGTGACCTCTACGGTCACGAGATCAGCCATCAATAAAATTCGTGATATGATTCCGCATAAGTTATGCGAATCCCTGACTTAAAAGGTCACGAAACGTAACTCGAGCCTACACTTCTAAGTAGAATAGATCGAAACGAGTTAAGTAACTTGAAACAAGGTTTAAAAGCCTCCTCAGGCCATTAACGGTTCAAAAGATTCTAACACAAACAAAGGTTTAAAAGCCTCCTCAGGCTATAAGTCTTAAAACATAAGCAAAGGCCCGTAGGGCGGAAATCCTAAGAACATAATAGAAAGCTTGGAAGGAACCCAATCTTCAACCTTCTTGACCTCCACCTCCAGAAACCCTCTGGACTTCACGGTCTTCCTCGATTGCCTCACTGTCCTTGACTAGGGCACCTTCATCCATCTCATCATCATTTCCTTCCGGGACCACGCCAACTTGGGCTAAATCGGAACCCACCAAACCTAAGTTAGAACCATATCCTCCAGAAAAGGACGGATTAAACAAGTTAACCTCAAAAGTACCTGAGCTCTTTGAGAGTTGAGGAAGAGGGAGCTTGCTGACTGAGAAATCAGAAACCTGAGCTTTCTCATAAGCAGCGATTGCTTCAGGCATCAAAACCATCAAACAATTATGCTCCTCCTCAGCACTTTGAATCTCATTTGCCAGCAAGTCTTTCAGAAGCTCCGTGTTAGCTTGGAGTTCTTGAGCATAGATCTGAAGGTAAGCCTCATCCTTCTTCTTGGAGAACTTATCTTTAACTGAGATAAGGATCTTGTTGTAAGCATCGATCACCTCTTTCTTTCCCCTCCTAACGGCGAGTTTGACCTCAGCTTCCTTATTCTTCTGACTAACTTGAGATGAAGTAATCAATTCCTGAACTTGTTGCTCAGCGACCCTCCGAGCACCATCTAGCTCAGTAACTCTCTTACTCTTCACTTTGATGTCAATCTCCAAGCTCTCGATCTTACCCTGTTGGGCGTCAGACTTCAAGCCGAGCCTCTCAACTTCGGATCGAAGTGCTGAAACCTGAGCTCTGGCTTGGTCACGCTCAATCTTGGTGGTCTTCACCATTTCGGTAACCTGGGCAAGCTCCTCGGCATTAGGAGCATTACTCACCATTTCTTCGAACCTTAGTTGAGCCTTATTAACAGCTCCAGCCAACTACAGACAAAAAAACAGCTAAATAAATATCTATCTAAGAAAAAGCAATAAAGGGAGGATNCGGTAACCTGGGCAAGCTCCTCGGCATTAGGAGCATTACTCACCATTTCTTCGAACCTTAGTTGAGCCTTATTAACAGCTCCAGCCAACTACAGACAAAAAAACAGCTAAATAAATATCTATCTAAGAAAAAGCAATAAAGGGAGGATAAAAACCCTTACCTGACCCATGTAATGAGCAATCTCGATAAACTCATCCCTGTTAGTCAGATTGCTAACCGGAGGAGAACACCCTGTCTTCTTCATGTGCCTCATTAGCGTTGCTAAGCCCCAAGGGTCATCAAGAATCGATCCAGGCTTCGAGTGGGCGAAATTCCATCCAACGGTCCCTCCCCTCGAGGAAGAAGAGGAGGACCTGGATGGTCTGTCACCTTGATCAGCACGTAAACTCTTGTTCCTAGGAGGTTCAGTCTCGGAAGGATCCTTGGTCACCTGAGGATCGACTTCCGTGACCTGAACCGCAGAGCGAGGAATTATCTCCTGAGCTCCCTCAGTTTCCATAATATCAGCATCCTTAACTGGAACAGAAGCTCCATCATCGAGGACCTCTTTCACAGAGCTAAGGAAAGATCCCCCATGATTCTTCTCGCTTCTTCGTGAGGTGCTGGCAGCTTTCACTGGTCTACCCCTGGATCGGAATGCGGTTGGAGAGGCATCTTGACTGACTGAGTTTTCTCAGTTCCGGAGGTACTAGCTTCCGTCGAGATCGACACTACCGTATTACCCTCAGAAACTACTCAGAAACTGCATTTATGAATTTCTTCAGTGATCAAACATCTTGACAATAAACTCATACGCACAAAAGAAATTAGCATATTACCTTCTAACTCCACAATAGGGATCGGAGTTAAGAAAGAAGCGTTATATCGATCTGGAAACCTAGCCGAACCTATTCGAGAGGTAGTGTACGACGCCCAGGGACACGGAGTTTGCTATAGCTTTCGAAAGAGAGCTCTGGTAAGCTTGCCAGTGAGTGTAGGAGGATCTTCAATATCTGTAAACAATACAGGGCACACATCAGGTTACTACAAACAAAAGTATATGAATGCATTCCTAATAATCCTAACCAGAAGCATCAGACCAAACGGTCCTAAGGGCACGACCCACAGGAACCGTTGAAGGGTCAATCTTTATATAGAAATACTTCTTCCGCCAATCGTCGTCGCTGCTGGAAAATTTAAAGATACCCAATCTGGGACGACTTGCAAGATAATAGGTCCCGCTACCTCCTTCTTTCGAAGCACTCTCCTTTATCGAGAAGAGGCTCATTAATCGTTAATCCCGACAGCAACTCCTTACTCTTTGAACCTAGTAATGAAACCGTTTATCACTCTGATAACGGAAGGACAAAGCTGGGGAAGGGCTAGTTGGTAATGATCGAGGAGATCTAATAAAAGATCAGGGAGAGGGAACCTAAGATGACTCTTAGATATGTACTTCTCGTGAACACAGAACCAGCCCTCTGGGGTTGTCTTGGGGGTTTCGTGATCTTCACAAGCCCTGGCTAACTCCTTATGACCCTGAGCCTGGACCATAAGGTTAACTACCTCTTGACTCCTCAATGCTGAAGGCAAGTGAGATCCGGAGGGTAGATTCTCACTGGAGCCACCGGTCCTTTTGGTTCGTTTGGAGACTCTCTGAGCTATTGATTCTTTAGCCTTCTTCTTCTTATCAGCCTTCTTCATGGACTCGCCTACTTCTTGCTTCACCTTCATAATTCGAGCACCGGTAGCGGAAATTCTGATCTCACCAGAGCCTTCTTTTGGTCCAGCCATAACAGGGAACGATGAAAGAGATCGAGAAAAGAGATAAAAAAAAGAAAGGGCAAGATTCGAACTGATAAACTAGAACTCGTAGAGTAAAAGATTAAGAGAAAATCAATTCGAACCTCGGTTTTAACTTAATAAAAAGTAACTGAAAAAGAAAGTAAAATAAGAGAATCAGAAGAAGTTACCTGGAAACTGAATCAAGACGTGGAGAAGGTGGGGGAAATTGCAGTTAATACAAGCAGCTTTATATCCCATCGAGCCTCAAAAATCGGAGGATAATTATTTCAAATGCTTTTAATCTGAGTCGTTCATTTCGTTAAATACAATCCTATCCGTTGGATCAAGTGAGAGATATCCTCGAAAAAAGATCACGAGTAATGATTATCTCGACGAAAAGCTAAGATTCGGCGGCTAGGTCTAGCTCCCGAGAAAGAGTATCTCTTCTCGAAAGCTGGGGGCAACTGTTGGGCCCAAATATGGCCCGTTAGCTAAAAATAGCAGATCAATTAATTCAGCCTAATGATGGGCTGCAATTGAGTTATCATTTCGAGACAGATCGAAGCTCACCTAAAGAGGGAGACTGTTTCCGGGGATTCTTACAAGAGAGGTCACGGAAACGAGGTCACGGAAAAGAGGTCACGGAAAAGAGGTCCGACTTCTCTTTTGGGGGACCTAACAAATATAGCTCAGGATACGAAGTAAAAGGCGTACGATTCAGTCAAAGTCAGGCTGTTGCAAATCCCACAACTTACAGAGGCAATCTCGGAGGTTCACTGGGAGAAGTTAAACGTGACCTACGGCTATTTAAAGGGAGAAGAGAGGAAGAAGAAGGGGAGAGATTTTTGGCTATTAATTTTCACATACATTATTACTCACAAGTCATTCAGCGATTTCGTTGTACTCATCTTAATAATCTTTGTAACCCTTATTCATCAATACAATCATATTCATTCTTTAAGTTATAACAGGATTCAGCCCACGATTGTCTTTTCCCCAATCTAAACCTAACCTAAACTAGAGAGTGAGTTTTACCCCTCACAGTTCACTAACTTCGTTTTCACTTTTTTCTATGTGTTTGCAGATGCGACCATCCAGAGAAAGTAGCCCTATAGCGAGCCGGCACATCGAGGAACGTCCCCTCCAACCCTCCATCACCGCACGGTTATGAGCTATCACCATGGCCTCGTGACATTTAGACTCCAATCGTCACGTTTTTGAGATTCATTGATCCTGCCACTGCAGTCAGAAGCGACGAGTGCATCCACCGCACGATCTACAACACTTGGGACGAGTACAACAACCTGTTCTACAATGCATGGCTGGGGGTGCATATAGAACCCACTCGGTTCATCAATCCGGCTGCTATCTGGAGACTCGGTATCGAGTCAGGCATTATGGACATGATCGAGCAGATGGCCTTTTGCACCATGGCCACTCGTCCGTACGACCTTCCCACCGCACTCGTCTGCCAGTTCATGGCCACCTCTCAGCTCACCTTCACAAACCCGATGGCTAAGGTTGCAGCTGACGGCATCCTGTCCTTCTTTGCGTGGGGAAAGAGGTGCCGTATCACTATCCTTGAGCTTTGTGAGATCAACGGTTTCGAAGACTCTTTCGCTACTCGCAGCATTGTGCCTCCTTTTCCTAAGATGACAGAGTTCTGGGAACTCATAGGTACGGGCGATCTGCGCTCCGGCAAGGCCACCATGGCGGACATTCGTCACCCCACTCTGTGCTAATTCTTGAGGGCCATTGCCAACACTTTGTTGTGCAAGATGGAGCCCCACAAGGTATGGATGCAGGATCTCACACTCCTCTTCTATGCTTTGGATGGTTTGGTTTACTTGCACAGATTTTATGGGGAAGGGACAGTGGTTACACCCAACCTCGGGGCAATCTTTGCTGAGCATCTGGTGGGGTTGAAGATGAAACCTTTCACTGGTACAAAAGCCAAGACGGAGACGGTTGGGAGTCTTTTTACTCTGATCTTTCAGCACCTCGGTATCCACCTGGACGAGAATGATTTCAACCACTCTTGTGTCTTCCTCGACGTAGAGAATTTTTCGAGCTCGAGTTGGCTCAAGGAGGAACACATCTGGTGTTTCAGGATGGGTAACCAGATTCGCTTGCAACCACTGCCCAACAAGGAGAACACTGACTTTATCACGGACGACGCTAAGTGTCTCCGGTTTCAGCCAGACGAGCGCCTGTTGCGCGACCCTGCAGAGGCACCCTGCCGACCTCCAGGTCCCCGCGGAGCTCGAGCAGCACAGAAGCCCTCACTTCCCAACTTCCCGATCATTCCAGACGTCCCGATGCAGCATGGAGACTTTCAGCGCGTCATTGTTTATGCACTCCAAGCCATCTGGGCTAGAGTGACGAGACCTCCTTGCAGGAGCAGGAGGAATATTAGAGCGAGTTCGCCATCAGCTGCAGGTCTCTTTCGCCAGTGCCTCGCCGCACATTCAGAGATGACGAGGAGGCCGATGACCGATATCCTTCCCAATTCGTTGATCGACAATATTACTGTCGATCGATCGATTCCGTATTCAGGGAGGTCAGAAACATTAACATTTCTTTACCCAACATTTTTATTATTTCTCCAGCCACACTTAGACTTGTTACACTAGGACAGTGTAATTTAAGTCTGGGAGAGGTAGTTACTAACATTTTGTTTCTTTGAATTTTATCAAAAACGTTTTTTTTTTTAAGTTTATCAATTAATTGAGAAAGGGATTATGATCATTTTAAAAAGTTCTTGCTTATTATCTAACCACATATTAGCACAACTCTTAGACTTGTTGACAGCAGATGATAGTAGAGATACTAAAGTGGAGCACATGGCCATTAGATCACACTTTCTTAGAAAGTTTAAAGGAACCGAAGCTAACCTCCAACCCTAATATGATTGATCTGCTTGCTTTGGGGCTTGGTTTACATTGGATCGGATTCCTCCTTCAGGCCTGAAAGATATGAGTCTGTAAAGTTTTGGTTTCTTTCTCCTCTCTTTCGCATCTAAAAAAAGAAGAAACAGAAAGAAAAGATTGAGATGATTTCCGGAGATGCAGAGGGGTAGGTACACTACTGTTGGACCAAAAATTGGGCCCATTAACTCGAAGCCCGTTGAAGAATCGTGCAGGAGAGTTCGAAGAGAATTCGAGGGAGTGCAACGAGAACAAGGTTAGGCCCAACGTTCAAAGTAAAACCCATGCCCATGTTTTATAATCACATCGTGATCATTGGACACCGCGAGGTCGAAACGGGATCCCAGAGATCGCGGAAGCAGTAAGAGGAAGGAAGGACTATAAAAATAGAGCTAGAGTGACATTCAAGACACACGAGAAAAACCCTAGAGCTATTCTCTAATCACATCGACCTCATTCTTTAGATTTCTAGTTCGCTTTCTTGTACTCTTTGTTGTTATTTCCGATCTTGTTGATCACTTTGTAAACGAATTCTATATTCAATCAAAGTCCATTTTCGTCACCGAAGTCTGATTATATCGTTGTGTTTAAGAGCATTTTTGCCCACATCCTTTGTCTTCTCCTGATTGAACTCTCGATCTCTGAAAATACTGAGTGTTGATTTTAGGATCTACATTTTGGTGCCGATTGTGGGAAAGATAAACGAAAAAATGCCCTTGCTAAGAACCCGATCTAGGATTTCTAAGCACGATTATGGACCCTGATCGAACCCGATCTGGATAACCCAAAAGAAAAGCAGTCGAATGCGATTCTTCGGGAGCCGCTGTCATCACGACGTCGGGGAAAACGCGACCATCCGGCAAAGATACCGGCATCCCGTACAAAAGAAGAGCTCCGCACTGAGAAACAACATCTCTCCTGGAAGCTCGACAGCCATCAGAAACCCAGAAGGAAACTCTAACCTTCTATTGAACACGAAACAGTTAAACTCGATATGCCACACGACTACGCCCTGATCATTGCAATCGATCTTGCTAGAGTAACTGTAACCATTGCTATAAAGTAATGCCTTTCGGACTGAAGAACGCAAGAGCCACCTACCAACGACTAGTGAACAAAATGGTCGCCGAACAACTCGGGAGAACGATGGAAGTCTATATCGACGACATGCTCGTCAAGTCATTGAAATCCAATGACCACGTCCTCCAACTCCAAGAATGCTTCCAAATCACTAATAAACTCGGAATGAAGCTAAATCCGACCAAATGCACGTTTGGGGTAGTTTCAGGGGAATTCCTCGGATACCTTGTAACAGAAAGAGGGATCAAAGCTAATCCCAAGAAAATAACATCACTCGTAGATGCTCTGCCGTCGAGGTCCATTCGAGAAGTGCAGCGACTGCCTAGAAAGATCGCCACGACACCACACACTGCAACACAATAAACCCCGTTCTCTCTCTCTCTCTCTCTCTTACGGAGTTGAAGCGGTGATTCTGACAGAAATCGAAGTCCCAAGTCAACGGCGCATTCTATGCCCGGGAAACGTCAAACTAAATGAAGAGTTATCAATCGATCAACTTGACATGATCGAAGAACGAAGAGAGAAGGAGTCAGTCCGAGTACAGAACTATCAACAAGCGGCATCCCGTTACTACGACTCTAACGTGAGAAACCATTTCTTCTGTGTTGGAGACTAAGTACTACGAAAAGTATTCGACGGAACAAAATAGGAAGGAGGAGGAAAGCTAGGGACAAGATGGGAAGGACCATACAAAATAACCAAGGAAGTACGAGCTGGGGTCTACGAACTCGACAAATGTAGAACCGCCAAAACCGAAATGCGACCTTGGAATGCATAGAACCTCAAGAAATATTACAGCTAAAAAGTTCAACACTTAACCTACGATTAAACATTGAACTATGGGAACATCAAACTAGACCAAAAACGAAAAAATGAACTACGACAGGCTTGATCCCCGATAAGGGTACGTAGGCAGCTCGATATTGAGCGCAGCCAAAACAAAACAAAATCAAATTTATGTTAATGAACGAAATACATCCCTCGACCTCATGAAGGTCCCAAAACAGATTCATGATCAGTCTCTGTACCATTTTTTGAAACGATACAGGGATAATGTTATCAAATATCATCATACAGAGGTACTTATCCTAAAAGTTTCATTAACCCATAAATATCCTTACATTTCGACGAAAGACACCTCTGGGAGTTCGAGATGCTCCAAGGAAGGATCAGACACCTCGGCATTACCATGATCAATAGTACAATCAAGATCCTTATCCTTGAGACGCTCCAACTCAGCATCGATCTCGAAACCACCTTCCAAATACTCAGTCAACACGTCAATACGTGCCCTCACATCCTGCAGACGGATCTCGGCCTCCTCTCCACCTTCAGATCCCTCAACTTTCCCTTAATCACTTCCAGCACTTTCTCATGCTCTCGAACAATGGATCGATGAGCACGACGAGACACCTTTTTAATCGCCACCTTTCGATTCTCGAACTCCCTCTAGAGTTTTTCCTCCATTGATTGAACATCTCCATGAAGCGCGATCTTCGCGTGCTCAGCTTCCAACACCCTATTTTCAAGAACATAATTTTCCCGCTCAATCGACCTATCCTTCAACCTCTGAATCTCCTCGACGCGTCTCGAATCCAGCTCATCCGCTTTCGGCGCAGCAACTCTCAGCTGTTGAATCACATTCAGATGTCCTTCGACGTCTTCCCTACCAGGAAGATCGACGAAACGCTTCTCCATCACCGCATCATACTCATTGCAGGTCTCAATGGCTTGTCGACAGATGAATTGCTAGAGACGAAAAGAATAAACACGAAATCAAAACGAATCACTCACCTTGGCATTCGCAACCGCCATACGAACATATTCTTCTCGAGTACGCATATCAGCTAATGGAGGAAGATTGCAACCTTCCTACCTGATTCCATGACATATCTGCGCGAGATGTTCAGGATCTCGAAAGCCTCCTCCCGTGACAGCTCGACGCTTCAGAGGGACAAACGCAGGTCATTCAGAAAAAACCCTCAACTGACCACCTCCGGATGCTCTTTCATCGGAAGAACTCCCAGAAGCAGACGAGTCTAGACTCACAGAAAATATCTTCGAGATAGCAACGCAAGCTTGGTCAGCAGCAGTGCGACTACCACCAGGACGATTTCCTACAGACTCTGCTTATTGAGTCGGGACCGTTTGATTTTCAGCCACCGGAAGAGCCAATAGCCAGCGGTTGAGCCGGGATCCCGAGAAGTCGAACATTAGACCTCGAGAAAAGTACAGGACCACGGGGTGATTTACGAACTCTCTCCGACGTTCCAGCCAAAGGATCAACATCAGAGCCTTCAGGAGAAGGACTCCTCCTCCTTACTCCTATTGGTAGATGAAACATAGAAAAAATGCACACATTTAAGTAAGGAAAGCAATTTTTAGCACTTAAAAATGCGTAGGAAAGAATAGCTCACTGAGACGACAACCACGTGGACGAACCAGATTCGCTAAACCAACAGGCTCAGCTCGACCTTGTCCCGGAGGGAGAGCAAGAGAAGCCTTAATAAGTTGCACGGTGAAGGAAGACCAGCGAGTTTGACCTCGGCGTAGAGTCTATACCAAACCCCGAAGCTCAGGTGTCATTGAGGCGCTCCCAAAAAGCTCTACATTTACGGAGGATAAAACGAGGGCTTAAGAGAGTAATATGAACGCAAGAGTAACTCCCAATATAAAGAGAAAAAAACCTATATCTCCTGACCAATCGCGGGGGAGTCGATTTAAATCGAAGTCTCCGACCGAATCCTAGTTTATCTTGAAAACGAAGAATTTTTCTCTCCATCTGTCATCGCGACCAGGAATACCTTCAATGACAGTGCGACCATTAGGTGGAGAAAGAAGGTAGGTACCGGGGAAACGCGTGTTATGCTTAACCACGCAAAGTTATCTTAACTCCTCTAAACCGAACTTGAGATCTTCTTCCTTAGCTCAGATCCATAAACCAGAATATAGCGAAGGAAGTTGAGGCACATACGAGTAAAAGCCATCCTCATCGTAGTGAGAGCCTCGAGGATGAATGGAGGAAGCGGGAACGACAGACCGCAGTCTTTGAAGTGCGTCACATAAGCTCCACAGTACCCATCTTCGTTACCTTCCGCGATGATGATTTCCACATCATAGGGGATTCCCCACAGCTCGTGGATACTATCAAGATGCTTTCCCTCGATAATAGTAGGGATATGAGGAGGGAACCTAACACTTGGGTACACGACAAACCTAATTCCGCCAACATGGAAAGAACAGGCTCCAGAATCATAAAATAAAGAGCCCACAAAACTTGAAGAAAGAAAGATACGCTCCGCAATAACCCTCACGAAAATTCTCTTGGGTTTCAAACGTAGCAGCAGGCTTAAGGACGAAGGCATGATCGACACCGTACGTCGAGTACAAATTCTCGAGGCGATCCGCCTTGATCATCGGAAGAGGAAAAGAAAATGATCAGGTCATCTTGATCTAAGTTTAAGCATCTGGGGACTGTAAAGAAAAAAAAGCGGAAGGGTCTAGAGTTTTTTCCTTAATGGCGGCGTAACTGACCGTTGAAAATTCAATTAACACGCAGAGTGACAGTCCAATCGCTGATAATAAAAAGAAATCGGACCGTCTCTTCTCAATTGACACCGAATGGGCCATCTTAACTTTCGACAAAAGAAAAAAGATTGGGGGGACAAATGTTAGACCCAATTTCAGTAAAGAAATTGACAAAGTAATTGATTTTATCCACATTGAACCCGGCGAGATCGTACCAACATCCCGGAGATCGCGGAGACAGTTACGAAAGACCGGCTAGGGAAAACACTATAAAAGGAAGACTAGAGCAAAGCACAACATACACGGAAAACCCTAGAGCTTACCACTACTCTCATCGCCCTAATTTCTTAGTCTTTATTTTGTTTATAGTTTTGATTTCTCATTGTTATTCTCGATCTCGATTATCGCTTTGTATCAAACCTAATATCAACAATGTCCATTTTTGTCAACCGAATTCTGATTGTATTGTTGTGTTGTAAGAGCATCGTTTCCCAAATCATTTTTCTTCCCTATATTTAATCCTTGATCACTACAAAATACTTTGTATGGATTTTAGGATCTACAGATTCCTTACTTTTCAGTGGAATGTTGGTTATTTTCTCTTAGGAAGAGTGTCTACCTGTCACTAAGAACAAATATGATATCTACAACATGCCTATTGTGGAATTTCATGAGAGATGGGAAATCTTTCTGTTTCCAAATGTGTATACTACAGTACAAATGATTTGGTGAAAACAAGTTGTACATAACTATAATCTGATGAAGAAGGTTTTAACTTTTGGTTTGAAACTAAGAACTCGACTTCATGAATGATCTACTGTTTCGTCCCTCATATAATCTTTGGATTGAATACATTATGTTCCATTTTTTATCTCACATCTAGTTTTGTACAGGATGTGTTGACCATATGATCAAAGCTTTTGGTGTTCATTTTGTAAGTCATGAGGAATTCGGAAGCACGATTCAATTTTCTTCAAATCAGGTAACGAAAACATCTCTCCTGAGCAGCTTTGTGGCCTCAGATGGTTTGAAGACAGACTTAACAGCTGCTGAAAGTGTTTTGCGTGAGGAACCTCTAGACTATGACAATGATCTAGCGGAAACTGAGGCTGAGAAACGAATGAAGCTAGCTGGCCATATTCCAGCAAACAATCTTCTCAAGACATTAGGTGAAAGGTCGATGATTACTATTGATCGGTTTAGTTGCAGCTTTAAAGGGTCTGGGTTTTTCTTCTTACAAGAAATTTAAAACTGGAGAAGAGTGTAATTAAACATGCGATGAATATTACTCAAAAAGGGACTCCTCTATGGCTCTCCTCTTGAAATGTCAGCTTGATTACGCTCATGGGAATCATATGAAGGCTATAAAGCTTTTGTTGGCATCTGGTATCTAAAAAGAATCAAGGACTTCAGGAATCTTCAACAACAACCTTTGTTACATATACTATCAGCTTGGAAAATATCAAGCCGCCTTTATGTTATTTTCGAAAGCTTCAAGGAGCCGTTCGTCACTAAGGAAGGAAAATCCGTTAAGTTGTTTTCTCACTCAAAGGATAAGTCTTTGTTGATCACATACAACTCGGGTGTGCTTTATTTATCTTGTGGAAAGCCTCTACTTGCTGTACAATGCTTCCAGAAGTTAAACATGGTTTTCTGCAGACAACCACTCCTTTGGCTTCGTATAGCTGAATGATGTATAATGGCTTTACAAAAGGGTCTTTTGGAAGAGAGAAACACTTCTTTGGATAGACCGGAAGTCAGAGTCCATGTAGTTGGGAAAGGGAAGTGGAGACAACTTATGATGAAAGAGAATGGATTTATAGAACTTTCTTGCAATGCCCAATGGCCAAAGCTCTCATTATCACTAGCACAGGTTTGTCTCTCGAACGCTATGTATCAGCTCAGTGGTTCTCTCTCTAAGTCAGACCATGAATCGACATCATCCTTCACTAATGAGACAAAAAAAGCATCATCGTCTGATCATGGTGAAGCTAATAAGAACTCAGAGTTGAAAGAGGAAATAGGTGGAAAGAACCAGGACATAATTCAAAACTCCCTCTCTACTTATAAGAATATCTTTAGTAAAAAGAATCATTTGATCAAACAGGCTCTTCTTGCCAATATGGCGTACGTAGAATCGGAACGGGAATTGGAGAATCCTATCAGAGCCTTGTTAGCTGCTAACTCACTGTTGGAACTTCCAGATTGTTCAAAGATTTATGATTTCTTAGGCCATATTTACGCAGCCGAGGCTCTTTGCTTGCTCAACAGGCCTGTTCAAGCTGGTGTGCATTTATCTACATATCTACTTGAACATGAAGATTTAAAAATGACATTTGTGCAAGAAGACTTTTACCCATGGCAGATAAACATGACCTCTAACTGTGATGAAATGCCCGGGATTCACATAAGCCAGAAGAAGCTCGTGGAGCACTTTTTGCAAACCTTGCCGCTCTGTTTCCAACAAAAGGACAATATGACCAGGCCAAACCTTTCATCACACACGTGTTAGCTGTCTGGCCGAATAATGTACAAACTACATTTACAGCGGTCTACGTCGATATCATGTCTAATAGGCCGCAAGATGCCATTGCTCGGTTAAAACAGTGTACCCGTGCGAGCTTTGTCCCAGGCAGATTGAAAGTGAGATCCTCATAAGTTGATTAGTACTCTCTTCTGTTTTTTCAAACCAAGCTTTAGAAATTAGTTCCTTCTATAGATATCATAGAATTAGTTTTTTTTTATGTTTGCTTTCTTGAATTAGATTTGTGTCTTCAAGCGCTCTTCAAAGTTTCATTGATTTCTTGTTAATGGACAACATAGACTGAGAGGTTTTCGTACGTTGATTTTCAAAGTAGACACTTTACGATCGTTCTTTTTTTTGGTTTTCCTACTTTCCACAGTCCACACATTTGCAAGGTACTTGTAGTTGCTGGGTCGCAAATAATTGTGAAGTACATGGGCTGCTTAATAACCATTTACACTGCCAGTAGGATATTAATAGAGTTTCCTTTTTATAACAGGAACCAATAACAGTAGGATCAAGTCTCCCTCAAGGTCACCTAGAGCTAGAGGCTAGAGCTACTTAACTGTAGTATGAATATAAACTAGATTCCACATGAACAAAATGTAATTTAATAAAAAAAAATTTTGGTTATGATAATATTATTTAATTTTTTATCTTCGTATTTATATTAAAAAGAAAATTTATAAATAAAATACAAATTTATTTTAGGGGAATTTTTCAAATATAATTCAAAACATGATTTTAAATGCAAATCTATACACAAGGTTGAATCAAATGCAAAACTAACCTAAAATCCTTGTGGAATTATAGTTACCCCTTTGTGACCAAACAAAAAACAGAAGCCATTTTTTCGAATATAACCCCAATAAGTCATCTGAATCGTCTGAGATGCTAGAAGTCATCTACACGACTTCCAAGTTAGTCATCTAGCTTTCAAGTTAGTCGTCTAGATGACTTTCAAGTTAGTGTTCTAAAGAAGTTGATCTTAAACATAATTTAAAAATTTTTAAAAATATATTTTTAGAAGTGAAAAATTAATATCATGTAATTATAAACATTTTTAAGTTATGTAAATTAAGATATAATAAAATTGAATGACTTTTAATATAGATAAGAGAAAGTAGTTGGTAATGATATTCTTTGGTTTTAGGATTTTCCAACATATGTAGTATTTATATAGTTTAAGGTTAAATTTTGGAAAGAGAAAATAACTTACATAGACCTAAACCAACTTTTCTTTCCCAATCTAGACTTCCAAATCCAAAATCACTAAAATGTTTTATTTAAATTGACTAATTACCTTTCTATCTTTTTCATTTATAATCTTTTGATTAACTTTAACAAACAAAACTTATGATTAACCTAAATCCTAAACAATCAACTCTAAATCCTAAATCTTGAAATTTCAACTCTAAACCTTAAATCCTAAACAATCAACTTTAAACTCTAAACTCTAAAATTCAACTCTAAGTCTGAAAACTTCAATTGTAAAATCGAAACCTTCAGACATCAAATTTAACCCTAAGCTCTGAAACTTTAACTCTAAACCTTAAACCCTGAAATATTAACTCTAAATCCTAAAACTTCAACTCTAAACTCTAACCCTGAAATTTCAACTCTAAACCCTAAACACTGAAACATAAAATCTTAAACCCTGAAACTTTAACTCCAAACCTACTTTTACTCTACAACCTAAACCCTGAAACTTCAACTCTAAACCCTAACCCTGAAACTTCAACTCTAAACCCTAAACCCTGAAACATCAACTCTGAACCATAAACCCTGAAAGATCAACTCTAAACCTTAAACTCTGAAACATCAACTCTAAAACCTTAAATCCTAAACCTTCAACTCTAAACACTGAAAAATCCACTCTAAAACCTTAAACCCTGAAACTTCAAATCTAAACCCTAATTCATGAAACATCAACTCTAAAACCCTAAACCCTGATGTTTTACCTCTAAACCCTAAACCTTGAAACCCTACACCCTAAATCGTAAACCTGAAACTTCAACATTAAACCCTGAAACATCAACTCTAAAACCCTAAATCCTAAAACTTCAACTCTAAGGCTTAAACCCTAAAAATCCAACTTTAAAACACAAACTTCAACTTTGAGCCCTGAAATATCAGTTCTAGAACCCTAATACCTGAAACTTCAACTTTAGACCCTAAACCCTGAAACATCAAATCTAAACCCTAACCCTGAAATATCAACTCTAACACCCTAAACCCTGAAACTTCAACACTAAACCTTAAACCCTGAAACTTCCACTCTAAACCCTAAAACATCAATTCTAGAACTATAAACCCTGAAACATCTGTTCTAAAACCCAAACTCTTGAAACTTTAACTATAAACCCTAAACCCAGAAACTTCAACTATAAGTCCTGAAACATCAATTCTAGAACCTTAAACCTTGAAAATTCAAATATAAAACTTCAATTTGAGATGCTATTTTTGAGACGAAAAATAAAAAGTTTTTATTTTGGAGAATTTCACAATTTATAATCATAAAGATGGTTAATTAAATTTAGAATTTACAAATTTTGGTTTTAAATTTAATGTAGTCAATATAAATCTTTTTAAAAAGCCCAAAAAATCATTTAGCCATTTTGAACTTTGAAATATATACTCAAAAAAATTCGCGGGATGACTTAAATAGCAGTAGGTTTTGGCAGGGTTAAGCTAAACCAATTGACACCCCTAATCACAAATAAGAAAAATATAGAGGGATTTCTAACTTGGAATATAGCAAAAAGATGTTTTTTGGAGTAGAAACAGAAAAGAAAAATACAGGGAGCTTTAAGGGCCTCGAGCTGGAGCGAAGCAGAAACAGCCGCCGGGACTCTGATCTTCCGGTATCATTCCGCCCCCTTTAGTGGTATCAATTACTTCAAGCATCTTCACGACTTCTTCCATCTCTGGTCGTCTCTGCGGATTGCCATCCCAACATTTTTTCATTATACTCGCCAATGCGGTCGGGCAGCATCTCGGTATCTCCGGTCTCAGATTCTGTTACAAAACGAGTTATAAGGTAATAGAACCTTACATAAGTAACAAGTAAGCTAGAAAGGGTTTTTCTAGCTTAAAACTTACATGTAAGACAACCGCTGAAGAAACATCGACAAAGCTAAGATCAGGATAAGGCATATCACAACAGTAGATTTCCCACAAGCATATCCCAAAGCTGTAAATGTCGCAGCTTCTGTTGTATGCCTTACCATCGATAACCTTGTGAAGAAACACGAGATTTATTGTATTAGGTATTTACAAAGAAGGATATAAAGGTCTAAGTCCTTACCTCAGGAGCCATATATCCAAGAGTGCCAGTTTCTCCAGTCATGTCCTTTGGATTCAGAGCTTCCACTCGCGCTACTCCAAAATCCGCTATTTTCAAATTCCTTTGAACATCCAAAAGCATATTTTCTGTTTTCACATCACGATGCACAATCTTTTCTGAATGTAAATAACTTAGCCTGCAACAAGAACACGTCTGTTGCCTTCTCTTTATCATACCAAAATCTCAAAAGAGTAGTAGTATAAAAAGATTGATGGATTACCCTCGGGAGAGATCGAGAGCGAGTTTGATAACAGCTTTAAAAGCGAGTTTCTTGCGTCTGTTACGTATCAAGTACTGTTTCAATGTTCCACCAGGAACATATTCGACAACCACGCAACAAGCTCGATGAGGCAAAGGGTTTTCTGAATCAGCTGAAGGTATTTTAAGATTTGTTGTTCCCATTGATGCTCCAACAAACTGTTTTCATTCAATTATGAAAACAAATTCATACATTTTTCTAAATCGTGTGTGGCCTTAACAAATTTATTTGACTAACCTTTGTGACATTTGGGTGGTCGAGTTTGTGCCAAACAGTCACCTCTTGACGAAATAAAGCCCGAGTTGTTGTGCTTTCTTTTCCAGCTTCTTCCCAATCAAGCACTTTCACTGCCATTACTCAAACAAGCACCAAACAAAGTCATAATCTAGCAGAAGACCATGTTAATGTTTTGGAATTTACCTGCAACATTTTCACCATCATAGATGCCTTTATAGACCGTACCAAAAGTACCACGAGCAATAACGTTCCTTGTTTCCAACTTAGCCATATTAATCTCCCACTCTTCCTCAGCTTTATTGTTGATCTCAAGGTTTCTTGACCAAACCCTAGTCAGATGTTTTTCAAGCTGTTTGTCTAAACTCTTCAAATCGATTTTATCTGCTCTAAAGATTCCGTCTTTCTCCCCAACACCTCCTTCTCCTGATATCTTTTCCATGTCTTGAATTCAAATCAAATATTTGAACACATACCACAGAATTTTCAGAAAAACAAAGGTTCTCACTATAAGCTTTAATATTTCATCATCAACATTATAAAAAAAACAGTTACTAAGATTAATAGTCAACAGAATGAAACCACGCATGCCTTATTGAATACAATCTTTTGATTAGCAGCTTATATTTTTATACCAAGTTTTTTTTCACCAAATTAATGATCACGTACAAGCTATTAAATTCATTTTTTATGAATCAACAATTTTTTTTTACTTCAGGTGAAAATTCAAACCCTACAATAGGGAAAAATAAGTCTTCAGAAAACGACTGGTTACTATGTGTATGATATCTAATCTAGCTAGCACACGAATGATTCGGGGAAATAAATGCTAAAACTTAATCAATAAAGAAAAAAAATCCAGAAGTCAACTTTATAATCCAGTAGGACATGCAGAAAACATAGAACCAGAGACGCGCAATATGATTAGTGAAAAATCTCAAAATCGAATTTTAATGAAGGGTTTCAATTGTTTCTCAAAATCTTTTCTTCTTTTCTGGTTTTCGGTGTGTGTGGATAAAAGGGAGAAGCTTAAAAGAGAACAAATCAGAAGGCTTAGGAAAAATTGGAAGAGAGATGGAGAGGAAATGACGGAATGGGAAGCTGTTTCTTTGATGCTGATTTCAAGGAGACGTTTTTTATGTGTTTCTATCTCAAACTTATTAACAAACAAAGAAGATATTCCATCACATTTATGTATCATATATTTTTTCTGACAAAAAAAGTTTACTCAAGTTAAAAAAGATCCCAATTCAGATCATCTCTGTGCGGGCTCTTATCTATGGCAATAGGAACATTTGCCATGGATCCTAGATCCATAATTTTTGTTGTTGTTTTATAGGATCTATTCAAAATCTGTTAAATTATCAAAAAAACTGATAATTAAGTAAACTTAATTTACTTATTAAAAAAATCTAATTTTTGTTGCATTTGATATTTTTTTTGGTTTTCAAAGAATTGATATATTTTTTTCTATTTATTTAAGTCTTATAATTCAAATTAAAAGAAACGTAGTGAAAACAATATAGAAAATCTTCATAAAAAGGTTTATATACTTTGTTTTTCTCAGGACTATTATATTGGTTAAGATGACACTGTCTGTATTATAGAATTAACATATATCATTAAAAACTGTAAAATTAATAAAGAACTCTTTACATTGTTAAATTTCTCTATATATAGTGAAAGCAGGCAGTCAATCCTTATATGTAGACACAATTTTCACTAACTAGTATTTAAGATTTATAGGGTCTTTATGCACTACATGACGGATATCAATGCTTTCGCATTCAACACGGAATGTTGACATTTTTTATCGGATATTCATAGCCTCCATGACATGATCTTCCAAGTCTCCATTTTTGTAAAATTATCCTTGACTAGAAAAGATATTTTACTGTCTCTAGACTCAATCGATGACTGATCATCTTCTGTAGTGTATCGAAAGCATATTAAAAGCCCATGTTTCATTTATTCTGATAATGTCCAAAGAAAAGGTCCATCTCTAAGATTAAACTCAATCAAAGTTGTAATAGAAAAATTAGATTCATCTGAAAATATCTGCATATTTCATCCATGACTCCTTTACGAGCCAAAACAAAATTAAAGAATAAAAGAAGATCCTATCGCCAACGATCATCGATTCAAAATCACATCCCAAATCTTCCCAACATATCATAGCACTACATTTCTTATCTATTAAAAACAGAAAACACGACTTCTATTATGTGAGCCTTTCATTTTATATAATCTCTTTGAAAGTCATCATATGATGATCAGTCATCGATCATTTATTTTCATAATAAGCATAATCTTTTTTTTATCAACACCCACTTTTTAAGATCAAGTGGTAGTGGAGTTTAAGTCATTCCAAAGATTCGCTCGGTCAGAATGTGTCTAATCTACATGGGAGGATGCCACGCTCACAAGTTGCTCGCTCTAGGTATATGGGAAATGTTGAACACCAAAAAACCGCCTAGTACGAGATGGAATGAGACGAGCTCATAAGCAAAAGCTTGGTAGTCGATTGGACTTGCAATCAAGTCTACTAAGCCGGAGCAATATGTCTATACATGTATCGTGGTTACCATCAAATTTATGTATCCATATCTTTTTCTGACAAAAAAAAAGTTTACTCTAAGTTAAAAAACGTCCCGATTCAGATCACCTAATCCGTATTCAGTGCGGGCTCTTATCGATGGCAACATGAACATTTGCCGTGGATCCTGGATCCATAATTTTTCTTGTTGTTTTATAGGATCTATTCAAATCTATTAAATTATCAAAAACTCATAATTAAGTAAACTTAATTTACTTATTAAAAAATTCTATATTTTACCATTATTAACTAACGATATAAAATTTTTTCATTTGATTGTTTTTTTTTGGGTTTCAAAGAATTGATATATTTTTTTCTATTTATTTAAGTCTAATAGTTCAAATTAAAAGAAACGAAGTGAAAACAATATAGAAAATCTTCATAAAAAAGTTTATATTCTTTGTTTTTCTCAGGCAATTATATTGGTTAAGATGACACTGTCCCTATTATAGAATTAACATATATCATTAAAAACTGTAAAATTAATAAAGAACTCCTTACATTGTTAAATTTCTCCATATATAGTGAAACCGACAGTCAATCCTTAACTGTAGACGCAATGTTCACTCATTAGTATTTAAGATTTATAGGGTCTTTATGCACTAGATGACGGATATCAATTCTTTCGCATTCAACACGGAAGGTTGACATTTTTTATCGGATATTCATAGCCTCCATGACATGATCGTCCAAGTCTCCATTTTTGTAAAATTATCCTTGACCTGAAAAGATATTTTACTGTCTCTAGACTCAATCGATGACTGATCATCTTATGTGGTTTATCGAAAGCATATTAAAAGCCTATGTTCCATTTATTCTGATAATGTCCAAAGAAAAAGTTCATCTCTGAGATTAAACTAAATCAAAGTTGTAATAGAAAAATGAGGTTCATCTGAAAATATCTGAATATTTCATCCATGACACCTTTACGAGCAAAAAAAAAATTAAAGAATAAAAGAAGATCCCATCGCCAACGATCTTTGGTTCTAAATCACATCCCAATTCTTCCCAACATATCATATCACTACTTATCTTATCTATTAAAAACAGAAACCACGATTTCTATTATGTGTGACCTTTTATTTTATATAATCTCTTTGAAAGTAATCACATTTAATTTTCATATCATTTATTTTCATAATAAGCATAATCTTTTTTTTTTATCAACACCCACTTATGAAGATCAAGTGGTAGTCGAGTTTAAGTTATTCCCAAGATTCGCTCGGTCCGGATAGGTCTAATCTACATGGGAGGATGCCACGCTCACAAGTTCCTCGCTCTAGGTATATGGGAAATATTAAACACTGAAAAACCGCCTAGTACGAGATGGAATGAGACGAGCTCAGAAGCTAAAGCTTGCTAGTCGATTGGATTTGCAATCAAGTCTTCTAAGCCAGAGCAATCTGTCTATACATGTATCGTGGTTACCATCAAATTTATGTATCCATATCATTTTCTGACAAAAAAAAGTTTACTCTAAGTAAAAAAAAATCCCGATTCAGATCACCTAATCAGTATTCAGTGCAGGCTCTTATCTATGGCAACATGAACATTTGCCGTGAATCCTGGATCCATAATTTATGTTGTTGTTGTTTAATAGGATCTATTCAAATCTGTTATATTATTACAAAAATCATAATTAAGTAAACTTAATTTACATATTAATAAAAATCGATATTTTTACCATTATTAACTAACGATATAAAAAAATGTTTTCATATGATTGTTTTTTTGGTTTTTAAAAAATTGATATATTTTTTCTATTTATTTAAGTCTTATAGTTCAAATCAAAAGAAACGTAGTGAAAACAATATAGAAAATCTTCATAAAAAAGTTTATATTCTTTGTTTTGCTCAGGACAATTATATTGGTTAAGATGACACTGTCCGTATTATAGAATTAACATATATCATTAAAAACTGTAAAATTAATAAAGAACTCCTTACATTGTTAAATTTCTCCATATATAGTGAAAGCCGGCAGTCAATCCTTAATTGTAGACACAATTTTCACTAATTAGTATTTAAGATTTATAGGGTCTTTATGCACTAGATGACGGATATCAATTCTTTCGCTTCAACATGGAATGTTGAAATTATTTATCGGATATTCATAGCCTCCATGACATGATCTTCCAAGTCTCCATTTTTGTAAAAATTATCCTTGACCTGAAAAAATATTTTACTATCTCTAGACTCAATCGATGACTGATCATCTTATGTGGTGTATCGAAAGCATATTAAAAGCCCATGTTTCATTTATTCTGATAATGTCCAAAGAAAAAGTTCATCTCTGAGATTAAACTAAATAAAAGTTGTAATAGAAAAATGAGGTTCATCTGAAAATATCTGAATATTTCATCCATGACACCTTTACGAGCAAAAAAAAATTAAAGAATAAAAGAAGATCCCATCGCCAACGATCATCGGTTCAAAATCACATCCCAAATCTTCCCAACATATCATATCCTACTTATCTTATCTATTAAAAACAGAAACCACCGATTTCTATTATGTGTGACCTTTTATTTTATATAATCTCTTTGAAAGTCATCACATTTAATTTTCATAACATTTATTTTCATAATAAGCATAATCTTTTTTTTATCAACACCCACTAATGAAGATCAAGTGGTAGTCGAGTTTAAGTCATTCCCAAAATTCGCTCGGTCCGGATGGGTCTAATCTACATGGGAAGATGCCACGCTCACAAGTTCCTCGCTCTAGGTATATGGGAAATATTGAACACAAAAAACCGTCTAGTACGAGATGGAATGAGACGAGCTCAGAAGCAAAAGCTTGCTAGTCGATTGGATTTGCAATCAAGTCTACTAAGCCAGAGCAATCTGTCTATACATGTATCGTGGTTACCATCAAATTTATGTATCCATATCTTTTTATGACAAAAAAAAGTTTACTCTAAGTTAAAAAAAATCCCGATTCAGATCTCCTAATCCGTATTCAGTGCGGGGTCTTATCGATGACAACATGAACAATTGCCGTGGATCCTGGATCCATAATTTTTGTTGTTGTTGTTTTATAGGATCTATTCAAATCTTTTAAATTATAAAAAAAACTCATAATCAAGTAAACATAATTTACTTATTAAAAAAAAATTCTATATTTTTACCATTATTAGCTAACGATATAAAAAAATGTTTTCATTTGATTTTTTTTTTTTAGTTTTTAAAGAGTTGATATAGTTTTTCTATTTATTAAAGTCTTATAGTTCAAATCAAAAGAAACACAATGAAAATAATATAGAAAATCTTCATGAAAAGGTCTATATTCTTTGTTTTGCTCAGGACTTTTATATTGGATAAGACGACACTGTTCGTATTCTAGAGTTAATAAATATCATAAAAAACTGTAAAATTAATAAAGAACTCTGTACATTGTTAAATTTCTCCATATATAGTGAAAGCCGGCAGTCAATCCTTAACTTTAGACACAATTTTCACGGATTAGAAATAGTATGGACTAAACAATATATTTAAGATTTATAGGATCTTTATGTACTCCATGACGTATATCAATTCTTTCGCATTCAACACGGAATGTTGACTTTTTTTATCGTATATTCATAGCCTCCATGACATGAACTTCCAAGTCTCCATTTTTGTAAAATTATCCTTGACCAGAAAAGATATTTTATTGTCTCTAGACTCAATCGATGACTGATCATCTTATACGGTGTATCGAAAGCATATTAAAAGCCCATGTTTCATTTATTCTGATAATGTCTAAAGAAAAAGTTCATCTCTTAGATTAAACTCAATCAAAGTTGTAATAGAAAAATGAGGTTCATCTGAAAATATCTGCATATTTCATCCATGACTCCTTTACGAGCCAAAACAAAATTAAAGAATAAAAGAAGATCCTATCTCCAACGATCATCGGTTCAAAATCACATCCCAAATCTTCCCAACATATCATAGCACTACATTTCTTATCTATTAAAAACAGAAACCACGACTTCTATTATGTGTGACCTTTCATTTTATATAATCTCTTGAAAGTCATCACATTTAATTTTCATATCATTTATTTTCATAATAAGCATAATCTTTTTTTTATCAACACCCACTTTTGAAGTTCAAGTGGTAGTCGAGTTTAAGTCATTCCAAAGATTCGCTCGGTCAGAATGGGTCAAATCTACATGGGAGGATGCCACGCTCACAAGTTCCTCGCTCTAGGTATATGGGAAATGTTGAATACCAAAAAACCGCCTAGTACGAGATGGAATGTGACGAGCTCAGAAGCAAAATCTTGCTAGTCGATTGGATTTGCAATCAAGTCTACTAAGCCAGAGCAATCTGTCTATACATGTATCGTGGTTACCATCAAATTTATGTATCCATATCATTTTCTGACAAAAAAAAGTTTACTCTAAGTAAAAAAAAAATCCCGATTAAGATCACCTAATCAGTATTCAGTGCAGGCTCTTATCTATGGCAACATGAACATTTGCCGTGAATCCTGGATCCATAATTTTTGTTGTTGTTGTTTAATAGGATCTATTCAAATCTGTTAAATTATAAAAAAAAATCATAATTAAGTAAACTTAATTTACNAGATCACCTAATCAGTATTCAGTGCAGGCTCTTATCTATGGCAACATGAACATTTGCCGTGAATCCTGGATCCATAATTTTTGTTGTTGTTGTTTAATAGGATCTATTCAAATCTGTTAAATTATAAAAAAAAATCATAATTAAGTAAACTTAATTTACTTATTAATAAAAATCTATATTTTTACCATTATTAACTAACAACTATATTGGTTAAGATGACACTGTCCGTATTATAGAATTAACATATATCATTCAAAACTGTAAAATTAATAAAGAACTCCTTACATTGTTAAATTTCTCCATATATAGTGAAAGCCGGCAGTCAATCCTTAACTGTAGACACAATTTTCACTAATTAGTATTCAAGATTTATAGGGTCTTTATGTACTAGATGACGGATTCAGATCACCTTATCCGTATTCAGTGCGGGCTCTTATCTATGGCAACATGAACAATTGCCGTGGATCCTGGATCCATAATTTTTGTTGTTGTTGTTGTTGTTTTATAGGATCTATCATAAAAAAATTGTAAGATTTATAAAGAACTCTATCCATTGTTAAATTTCTGCATATATAGTGAAAGCCGGCAGTCAATCCTTAACTGTAGACACAATTTTCACGGATTAGAAATAGTATGGTCTAAACAATATATTTAAGATTTATAGGATCATTATGCACTCCATGACGCATATCGGATATTCATAGGCTCCATGAAATGATCTTCCAAGTCTCCATTTTTGGAAAATTATCCTTGACCTGAAAAGATATTTTACTGTCTCTAGACTCAGTCGATGATTGATCATCTTATGTGGTGTATCGAAAGCATATTAAAAGCCCATGTTTCATTTATTCTGATAATGTCCAAAGAAAAAGTTTATCTCTGAGATCAAACTCAATCAAAGTTGTAATAGAAAAATGACGATCATCTGAAAATATCTGAATATTTCATCCATGACTCCTTTAAGAGCACAAAAAAAATTAAAAAATAAAAGAAGATCTTATCGCTAACGATCATCGGTTAGAAACCACATCCCAAATCTTCTCAACATATCATATCATTACTTATCTTATCTATTAAAAAACAGAAACCCCGACTTCCATTATGTGTGACCTTTCATTTTATATTTTCATTTCATTTTTTTTCATAATAAGCAGAATCTTTTTTTTTATCAACACCCACTTTTAAAGATCAAGTAGTAGTCGAGTTTAAGTCATTCCCAAGATTCGATCGGTCCGGATGGGTCTAATCTACATGGGAGGATGCCACGTCAAAAGTTCCTCGCTCTAGGTATATGGGAAATGTTGAACACCAAAAAACCGCCTAGTACGAGATGGAATGAAACGAGCTCAGAAGCAATAGCTTGCTAGTCGATTGGATTTGCAATCAAGTCTACTAAGCCGGAGCAATCTGTCTATACATGTATCGTGGTTACCATCAAATTTATGTATCCATATCTTTTTCTGACAAAAAAAAGTTTACTCTAAGTAAAAAAAAACCCCAATTCAGATCACCTAATCCGTATTCAGTGCGGGCTCTTATCCATAATTTTTGTTGGTTTTGTTGTTTTATAGGATCTATTCAATTCTGTTAAATTTAAAAAAAACTCATAATTAAGTAAACTTAAATTACTTATTAAAAAAAATCTATATTTTTACCATTATTAACTAATGATATACAGAAATGTTTTCATTTGATTGTTTTTTTTTTGTTTTTAATAAATTGATACATTTTTCTATTTATTTAAGTCTTATAGTTCAAATCAAAAGAAACGCAGTGAAAATAATATAGAAAATCTTCATAAAAAGGTCTATATTCTTTGTTTTTCTCAGGACTATTATATTGGTTAAGACGACACTGTTCGTATTCTAGAATTAACATATATCATAAAAAAATTGGAAAATTAATAAAGAACTTTGTCCATTGTTAAATTTCTCCATATATAGTGAAAGCCGGCAGTCAATCCTTAACTGTAGACACAATTTTCACGGATTAGAAATAGTATGGTCTAAACAATATATTGAAAATTTATAGGATCTTTATGTACTCCATGACCCATATCAATTCTTTCGCATTCAACACGGAATGTTGACATTTTTTATCGTATATTCATAGCCTCCATGATATGATCTTCCAAGTCTCCATTTTTGTAAAATTATCCTTGACCTAAATAGATATTCTACTGTCACTAGACTCAATGGATGACAGATCATCTTATGTGGTGTGTCGAAAGCATATTAAAAGTCATGTTTCATTTATTCTGATAATGTCAAACGAAAAAGTTCATCTCTGAGATTAAACTCGATCAAAGTTGTAATAGAAAAATGAGGTTCATCTGAAAATATCTGAATATTTCATTCATGACTCCTTTACGAGCAAAAACAAAATTAAAGAATAAAAGAAGATCCTATCGCCAACGATCATCGGATAAAAATCACATCCCAAATCTTCCCAACATATCATATCATTACTTATCTTATCTATTAAAAACAGAAACCGCGACTTCTATTATGTGTGTCCTTTCATTTTATATAATCTCTTTGAAAGTCATCAAATTTAATTTTCATATCATTAATTTTCATAATAAGCATATTCTTTTTTTTTATCAACACCCACTTTTGAAGATCAAGTGGTAGTCGAGTTTAAGTCATTCCCAAGATTCGCTCGGTCCGGATGGGTCTAATCTACATGGGAGGATGCCACGCTCACAATTTCCTCGCTCTAGGTATATGGGAAATGTTTAACACCAAAAACCCGCCTAGTACGAGATGGAATGAGACGAGCTCAGAAGCAAAAGCTTGCTATTCGATTGGACTTGCAATCAAGTCTACTAAGCCGGAGAAATCTTTCTATACATGTATCGTGGTTACCATCAAATTTATGTATCCATATCTTTTTCTGACAAAAAAAAAAGTTTACTCTAAGTTAAAAAAGATCCCAATTCAGATCACCTAATCCGTATTCAGTGCGGGCTCTTATCTATGGCAACATGAACATTTGCCGTGGATCCTGGATCCATTTGTTGTTGTTGTTTTATAGGATCTATTCAAATCTGTTAAATTATAAAAAAAACTCATAATTAAGTAAACTTAAATTACTTATTAAAAAAAAATCTATATTTTTACCATTATTAACTAACGATATAAAGAAATGTTTTCATTTGATTTTTTTTTTTGTTTTTAATAAATTGATATATTTTTCTATTTATTTAAGTCTTATAGTTCAAATCAAAAGAAACGCAGTGAAAATAATATAGAAAATCTTCATAAAAAGGTCTATATTCTTTGTTTTTCTCAGGACTATTATATTGGTTAAGACGACACTGTTCGTATTTTAGAATTAACATATATCATAAAAAATTGGAAAATTAATAAAGAACTCTGTCCATTGTTAAATTTCTCCATATATAGTGAAAGCCGGCAGTCAATCCTTAACTGTAGACACAATTTTCACGGATTAGATATAGTATGGTCTAAACAATATATTTAAGATTTATAGGATCTTTATGTACTCCATGACGCATATCAATTCTTTCGCATTCAACACGGAATGTTGACATTTTTTATCGTATATTCATAGCCTCCATGACATGATTTTCCAAGTCTCCATTTTTGTAAAATTATCCTTGACCTAAAAAGATATTTTAGTGTCACTAGACTCAATCGATGACTGATCATCTTATGTGGTGTGTCGAAAGCATATTAAAAGCCCAAGTTTCATTTATTCTGATAATGTCCAAAGAAAAAGTTCATTTCTGAGATTAAACTCAATCAAAGTTGTAATAGAAAAATGAGGTTCATCTGAAAATATCTGAATATTTCATCCATGACTCCTTTACGAGCAAAAACAAAATTAAAGAATAAGAAGATCCTATCGCCAACGATCATCGGATAAAAATCACATCCCAAATCTTCCCAACATATCATACCATTACTTATCTTATCTATTAAAAACAGAAACCGCGACTTCTATTATGTGTGACCTTTCATTTTATATAATCTCTTTGAAAGTCATCACATTTAATTTTCATATAATTAATTTTCGTAATAAGCATATTCTTTTTTTTTTTATCAACACCCACTTTTGCAGATCAAGTGGTAGTCGAGTTTAAGTCATTCCCAAGATTCGATCGGTCCGGATGTGTCTAATCTACATGGGGGGGGGGTGCCACGCTCACAAGTTCCTCGCTCTAGGTATATGGGAAATGTTGAACAAGAAAAAACCACCTAGTACGAGATGGAATGAGACGAGCTCATAAGCAAAAGCTTGCTAGTCGATTGGATTTGCAATCAAGTCTAGTAAGCCGGAGCAATCTGTTTATACATGTATCATGGTTACCATCAAATTTATGTATCCATATCTTTTTCTGACAAAAAAAAAGTTTACTCTAAGTTAAAAAAGATCCCAATTCAGATCACCTTATCCGCATTCAGTGCAGGCCCTTATCTATGGCAACATGAACATTTTCCGTGGATCCTGGATCAATAATTTTTGTTGTTGTTGTTTTATAGGATCTATTCAAATCTGTTAAATTATAAAAACAAAATTCATAATTAAGTAATCTTAATTTACTTATTAAAAACAAATCTATATTTTTACCATTGTTAACTAACGATATAAAGAAATGTTTTCGTTTGATTGTTTTTTTTTGGTTTTTAAAGAGTTGTTATATTTTTTCTATTTATTTAAGTCATATAGTTCAAATCAAAAGAAACGTAATGAAAATAATATGGAAAATATTCATAAAAGGTCTATATTCTTTGTTTTGCTCAGGACTATTATATTGGTTAAGACGACACTGTCTGTATTCTAGAAATAACATATATCATAAAAAACTGTAAAATTAATTTAGAACTCTGTACATTGTTAAATTTCTCCATATATAGTGAAAGCCGGCAGTCAATCCTTAACTGTAGACACAATATTAACGGATTAGAAATAGTATGGTCTAAACAATATATTTAAGATTTATAGGATCTTTATGCACTCCATGACGCATATCAATGCTTTCGCATTCAAGACGAAATGTTGACATTTTTTATCGGATATTCATAGCCTCCATGACATGATCTTCCAAGTCTCCATTTTTGTAAAATTATCCTTGACCTGAAAAGATATTTTACTGTCTCTAGACTCAAAACGATGATTGATCATCTTATGTGGTGTATCGAAAGCATATTAAAAGCACATGTTTCATTTGTTTTTATAATGTCCAAAGATAAAGTTCATCTCTGAGATTAAACTCAGTCAAAGTTGTAATAGAAAAATGAGGTTCATCTGAAAATATCTGAATATTTCATCCATGACTCCATTACGAGCAAAAATAAATTAAAAAATAAAAGAAGATCCCATCGCCAATCATCATCGGTTCAAAATATCATCCCAAATCTTCCCGACATATCATATCATTACTTATCTTATCTATTAAAAATAGACACCACGACTTCTGTTATGTGTGACCTTTTATTTTATATAATCTCTTTGAAAGTCATCACTTTTGATTTTCATATCATTAATTTTCATAGTAAGACGAGCTCAGAAGCAAAAGCTTGCTAGTCGATTGGATTTGCAATCAAGTCTACTAAGCCAGAGAAATCTGTCTATACATGTATCGTGGTTACCATCAAATTTATATATCCATATCTTTTACTGACAAAAAAACATTAATCTAAGTTAAAAAAATACCGATTCAGATCACCTAATCCGTATTCAGTGCGGGCTCTTATCTATGGCAACATGAACATTTGCCGTGGATCCTAGATCCATAGTTTTTGTTGTTGCTGTTTTATAGGATCTATTCAAATCTGTAAATTATCAAAAAACTCATAATTAAGTAAATTTAATTTATTTATTAAAAAAAAATCTTTATATTTACCCTTATTAACTAACGATATAAAAAATGTTTTCATTTGATTGTTTTTTTTTGGGTTTCAAAGAATTGATATATTTTTTTCTATTTATTTAAGTCTAATAGTTCAAATTAAAAGAAACGCAGTGAAAACAATATAGAAAATCTTCATAAAAAAGTTTATATTCTTTGTTTTTCTCAGGACAATTATATTGGTTAAGATGACACTGTCCGTATTATAGAATTAACATATATCATTAAAAACTGTAAAATTAATAAAGAACTCCGTACATTGTTAAATTTCTCCATATATAGTGAAAGCCGGCAGTCAATCCTTAACTGTAGACACAATTTTCACTAATTAGTATTTAAGATTTATAGGTCTTTATGCACTAGATGACGGATATCAATTCTTTCGCATTCAACACGGAATGTTGACATCTTTTATCGGATATTCATAGCCTCCATGACATGATCTTCCAAGTCTCCATTTTTGTAAAATTATCCTTGACCTGAAAAGATATTTTATTGTCTCTAGACTCAATCGATGACTGATCATCTTATGTGGTTTATCGAAAGCATATTAAAAGCCTATGTTTCATTTATTCTGATAATGTCCAAAGAAAAAGTTCATCTCTGAGATTAAACTAAATCAAAGTTGTAATAGAAAAATGAGGTTCATCTGAAAATATCTGAATATTTCATCGATGACACCTTTACGAGCAAAAAAAAATTAAAGAATAAAAGAAGATCCCATCGCCAACGATCATTGGTTCAAAATCACATCCGAAATCTTCCCAACATATCATATCACTGCTTATCTAATCTATTAAAAACAGAAACCACGATTTCTATTATGTGTGACCTTTTATTTTATATAATCTCTTTGAAAGTAATCACATTTATTTTTCATATCATTTATTTTCATAATAAGCATAATCTTTTTTTTTTTATCAACACCCACTTATGAAGATCAAGTGGTGGTCGAGTTTAAGTCATTCCCAAGATTCACTCGGTCCGGATGGGTCTAACCTACATGGGAGGATGCCACGCTCACAAGTTCCTCGCTCTAGGTATATGGGAAATATTGAACACCAAAAAACCGCCTAGTACGAGATGGAATGAGACGAGCTCAGAAGCAAAATCTTGCTAGTCGATTTGATTTGCAATCAAGTCTACTAAGCCAGAGCAATCTGTCTATACATGTATCGTGGTTACCATCAAATTTATGTATCCATATCATTTTCTGACAAAAAAAAGTTTACTCTAAGTAAAAAAAAATCCCGATTCAGATCACCTAATCAGTATTCAGTGCAGGCTCTTATCTATGGCAACATGAACATTTGCCGTAAATCCTGGATCCATAATTTTTGTTGTTGTTGTTTAATAGGATCTATTCAAATCTGTAAAATTATAAAAAAATCATAATTAAGTAAACTTAATTTACTTATTAATAAAAATCTATATTTTTACCATTATTAACTAACGATATAAAAAATGTTTTCATTTGATTGTTTTTTTGGTTTTTAAACAATTGATATATTTTTTCTATTTATTTAAGTCTTATAGTTCAAATCAAAAGAAACGTAGTGAAAAAAATATAGAAAATCTTCAAAAAAAAGTTTATATTCTTTGTTTTGCTCAGGACAATTATATTGGTTAAGATGACACTGTCCGTATTATAGAATTAACATATATCATTAAAAACTGTAAAATTAATAAAGAACTCCTTACATTGTTAAATTTCTCCATATATAGTGAAAGCTGGCAGTCAATCCTTAACTGTAGACACAATTTTCACTAATTTGTATTCAAGATTTATAGGGTCTTTATGCACTAGATGACGGATATTAATTCTTTCGCATTCAACACGGAATGTTGACATTTTTTATCGGATATTCATAGCCTCCATGACATGATCTTCCAAGTCTCCATTTTTGTAAAAATTATCCTTGACCTGAAAAGATATTTTACTGTCTCTAGACTCAATCGATGACTGATCATCTTATGTGGTGTATCGAAAGCATAGTAAAAGCCCATGTTTCATTTATTCTGATAATGTCTAAAGAAAAAGTTCATCTCTGAGATTAAACTAAATCAAAGTTGTAATAGAAAAATGAGGTTAATTTGAAAATATCTGAATATTTCATCCATAACACCTTTACGAGCAAAAAAAAATTAAAGAATAAAAGAAGATCCCATCGCCAACGATCATCGGTTCAAAATAACATCCCAAATCTTCCCAACATATCTCTTACTTATGTTATCTATTAAAAACAGAAACCACGATTTCTATTATGTGTGACCTTTTATTTAATATAACTCTTTGAAAGTCATCACATTTAATTTTCATATCATTTATTTTCATAATAAGCATAATCCTTTTTTTTTATCAACACCCACTTAAGAAGATCAAGTGGTAGTCGAGTTTAAGTCATTCCCAAGATTCGCTCGGTCCGGATGGGTCTAATCTACATGGGAGGATGCCACGGTCACAATTTCCTCGCTCTAAGTATATCGGAAATATTGAATACCAAAAAACCGCCTAGTACGAGATGGAATGAGACGAGCTCAGAAGCAAAAGCTTGCTAGTCGATTGGATTTGCAATCAAGTCTACTAAGCCAGAGCAATCTGTCTATACATGTATCGTGGTTACCATCAAATTTATGTATCCATATCTTTTTATGACAAAAAAAGGTTTACTCTAGGTTAAAAAAAATCCCGATTCAGATCACCTAATCCGTATTCAATGCGGGCTCTTATCTATGACAACATGAACATTTGCCGTGGATCCTGGATCCATAATTTTTGTTGTTGTTGTTTTACAGGATCTATTCAAATCTTTTTAATTATAAAAAAAACTCATAATTAAGTAAACATAATTTACTTATTAAAAAAATTCTATATTTTTACCATTATTAGCTAACGATAAAAAAAAATGTTTTAATTTGATTTTTTTTTTTAGTTTTTAAAGAGTTTATATAGTTTTTCTATTTATTTATGTCTTATAGTTCAAATCAAAAGAAACACAGTGAAAATAATATTGAAAATCTTCATGAAAAGGTCTATTCTCTTTGTTTTGCTCAGGACTTTTATATTGGTTAAGACGACACTGTCCGTATTCTAGAATTAACATATATAATAAAAAAATTGTAAGATTTATAAAGAACTCTATCCA
>CAKOAT010165822.1:0-15056 GCA_932364175.1 Eruca vesicaria subsp. sativa
ATTAAAGTTCCGCCTAACTCTACCAAACTCGCCAAACAAGCTTGACTCGCTCGCAAGAATCACACGATTCTCACGAGCTGGGGGGCTAACTGTTGGGGTCAAAATCGGTACGACGGAATCAATAGCCAAAATTCCCCGCAAACGCGTAAACGCAACAGTTTTATGAGTCTCGAGAATCATTTTATAAAACTCGAAGATCGTTTTATAAAACTCGAGAGATCGACTCCCACATTCCCTTTCATTCTTTGTCCCCCTTCTCTGAATCCCAACTCTTCTTTCTTTTATATCAATCCCAATGAATAGTTAATGTTCATCTTATTGATCTTTCTTGACAAATTGCAAGCAAATAGTGGGTCATAGGTAATGTACGTCTCCCTCGCTGTGATCATTCCTTTGATTTAGAATAATGGGGTCATAGGTATGCACCTCTCCCTCTGCCTCTCAGAAAATCATCTCAATCTTTTATTTTCTGGGGATGCTGAAGGAAGGAAAGAAGGAAACCAAAATTTTTGAGACTTTTACCATCCAGACTTGCAAGAGGATTCCGATCCCTTGTATACCAAGCCCCAAGACAAGCAATAGATGTCAGGTTAGGTTGGAAATCAGCTTTTGTTCTTCCAGACAATCATGAAAGTGTTGACATAGGTGATCAGTGATCCACTTTAGCATCTATAGTACTTTCTGCAATCAATAAATCTAAGAATGGTGCTAAAGAGTGGTAAGATAAAAAGTAAGACTTTGAAATTTTTTCCCTTTCTTGACTAAATAAAACCAAATTTTGAAAACTTTATCAAAAAGAGGTAAAGTAGCATCAGTAATCAACTCCCCCCAGACTTAAATCATACACTGTCCTCAGTGTATAATTAGTTGGAGTTAGAGCATAAAAATCAAATGAATGTGTAACTGATATCGAAAATTGGAAACGATATACCTGACCGATATGGGTATCGATCGATGGTGTGTCGCCATCGTCGATCGATTCGTGGTGGTCTGTGTCGAGCGATAATGACTGGTTTGTTTCGGTCGATAGGTATGGATCGTGTGTCTATCATCCTAAAAACAAGTAAAAACGAAAATAGTAAGTAAAGAAAAAAAATAAAATAAGTAAGTAAGTATGCTTGACTGTTGAGTTATGGTGGCTAGTGAGGTGGGTTGCAGGTACTTGTTGGTAAACAAGTGTCCTCCTTGTCTCATCAAACCATGATGTTAGAAAGCTTCTTGTGGCCTTCTCACTTCTGGTCATACTAGTCTTCAAACCATAAACTTCTGCTTGTATCCTTTCTAACCACCCCTCTAAATTGGCAAGGCTGTACTGATGATTCCCAAGCATGCTGTAGATGTGTTCTGTTGTTCGCTGAATGGTGTCGTGGTGTGTTGGATCGTCAGTCGATTCTGGAGGTTGCATATCGGTCGATGGGTTTGGTATATCATCGATCGATGGGGATGGGTCATGTCGGCTAGCGAGCTGTGTTTGGATATCTTCTACCTCCTTCTGAATCCCCTCTGTTCTCAGTTCTAAACTTCGAACATCATTCTGCACTGGGAACCAATACTTGTCCAGTAGATAGTAATCTTCGTTTTCACAAGCCTCAATGGATTTGTAGATCTCGGCTGTGGTTTCTTCAAATTCTTCCCTGGTACAAAATTCTTGAGCACGGGTATCGATCGATGGACTGGGTTTGTCATCGATCGATATCTTCTGTAAGTGGTGCTCGATCGGGGTAAGTACGGGTGTATCGATCGATGCAGGTGGGTCTGTATCGGTCGATTCATGTGTTTGAGACTTCAGTTGTGCGCGCAAGGTGTTGACTTCTTCTTGTGGGGCATCTCGTTTCTTTCGTACTGAGTCAGTGCTACTGGTCTGCCATTGCATATCACCTCGAAGTCTTGATAGTTCTTCCTCAAGGTCAAGTCTCGTGCCTGCTATCTTCCAGTTGTGATTGCTGGTGAGGCCATCTAGCAAGTAGGTGACTTCTTTCTGTGTGTAGAGCTTGCCATCTGGAACTCCTTTAGCAAACTGATCAGCATATCCTGTTAGACAGAAACAAGAGCGACCAAATAGTGAGGCTCTCTTTAACAAGTTTACCATATCTTCTTTGGTGTCAGGGATGATGTCTCCGTTTACTGCTCTTGCATGGCCAGATTCATCTCGGTAGACACCAAATTCGTCTTTCTTTTCCCAGGAGAAACGACGAACTCAGTTTTGGAAGGCTCTCGTCCCATACTCGCGATGCGTATTGATCGATGCGAGTCTCCATGCATCGGTCGATGGGCGTTTTCGTTGGTGCGGGTCATTTTCGATGATAGGTCCATTGGTCATCTGTACTAGGTCTGCAACATTTTATGTGGAGATAGGAATGATTCTCCCATCTATAGCTCGTGCATGACCATCTGAATCCCTGAAAATACCAAATTTCATCCGGAATTAGTGAATTTAAATCAAATTGAAGTGTTTGTACCTCGGATGGTGTTGTGGCAGGATCGGTTGGTGGTTGAAGATTGATATCGATCAATGGAGAGTGCTCCTTATCGATCGATGTCGGGAGGATCATATTGGTCGACAGCTTGAACTCCATGTCGAGCGATACGGGATCTGCAAGTTGAATCGCGGCCTGTAGGGGTGCTGTGTCTACTGCAAAACTTTCGTGATAACCGCTGGCCCAGCTTCCAATCGAGTAATCTCCGTCCCGTGGTTCGTATGGGACATAGATTGGTCTGCAGTAGGGTTCGTCGCTCGTTGAGTCGAAACGTCGTTTGAGCGATCTGGGAGGAGGTATATCGATTAATGGTGTAGGGTTTACATCGATCGATGGGTGTCGAAGGAAGGTTGGATGAGGCGGGTGTTCTGCATCTTCTCGAAGAAATCGATACTCTATGGCTCGTTCCTCCTCATAATCTTCATCATACTCCTCTTGAGTAGTGATACTAGCGAGCTCGGGCAAGTAGTGATCGTTTTCCCACTCATCTGCACTGAAATCGGCGTCTGGGAACTCATCTTCGGTCCGTCGGAATACTCCATCGAGCGATGACCAGGTAGAACTGTCGGTCGATGGTGCTGCAAGGATATCGATCGATGGGGAGGTGGTGTCATCGGTCGATACTGCTTCTTCGGTTTCATACTCTTCCATAGAATCAAATTCGTGGGCACAGAAACATGTGGCTACGAGTGTTGAGCTGGCTGGCCTTGGGAACTTGATTACTGGAACAGGGTCGTAGTGAATGGAAGGGTTGATGAGGGTTAGGCAGAGCTTGTTGGTTTGGAGGTCACAAACAGCTCCAACTGTGGCTAAGAAGGCTCTTCCAAGTAGTAGATAAGTCTTGAAGTTCAGCTTGTTGGAGAGGATATGGAAGTCTGTAGGAATTAGGGTTTCTCCAATCTGTACCTCAAGGTTGCGAACGATGCCTCCAGAGCTTTGCTGAGAACAATCTACAAGGATGAAAGTTTCTTCAGAAGGCTCTATCTTCAGACCTAGATGGTCTGCCATGAGCTTGGGTAAGATGCTAACTCCAGATCATGTGTCACAGATGGCACGTGGGAACTCAACACCTCTAATGGAGCAAGGTATTGTGAATTTCCCTGGATCATTCTTCTTCTGCAGTGTTATCTTCTGCTTGAGGCTATCTCTGACTTGGTTAAACATCATCTTGATGTCTTCTTCTGTCTCATTGGTTTCTCTGAAGAACATCCACAATCTGTGTGAAAAGTAGGCTTCTTCAAAAGGTTTCTCTTTAGATATTCTGAGGACTCTTTTTCTGAAGCTTGACAACTCCTTCTCATTAGCTTCTCTTTTATAGGGTTTAGGGATCTTTTCTTTCCTTTTTCGGAGCACTCTCACCATATTTTCCATTTTTATCTTCATAGACTCAAAAATATCCATGGGTCTCTCTTTTAGGGCTGCTGTAGGGTTTCTGGTGGTGTAATATCGCCCCGGAAAGCGTCAAGACCTGCACGATCGATTTTAGGAAGTGGCAATCTCCCGGAAAGCGTCAAGACTTGGAGCCCAAGTTCTCTCAATATTACAAGATTGCCCCTGACGAGTTTTTAACCTAATGGAACTCATATTTATTGTTTTGCCTATGTGTTGTGGCTAGACATGCTTTTATTGTTTTAGTGCTTTTTGTACTTCAAAAGCTTTACATGCTTTTTATGTTGTTTGATTTATAAAAGTATTCTTTTCATCTTATTCTCATTTTCATAAAGGTTATAGAATTCTAGATTTAAAAGAAACACAGAAAGAGATTTGTTGTTCCAAGAACCAAGAGTTCAATCTTCTAATCTAATGAATTTCTATTAGTACCTTGTTGCTAAGAATCACTTAGCCATGTCTGAGTAGATTCACTTGTTAGATTTAGGGTTCAAATAGTTATGAGGGATTAGTCCCAACTATGGATTGTTGAGTTGTGATATTCATTATCGTGATGAACCCTAATGCTTACTCTAGAGTAGCTAACTAGAGTATGATCATGGAATGATTTAACTTGTTAATCATCATCGTGAAATCATCTGGTATAAGCTGAGATTCTAGGGACGATGCGAGAGCCGGTCTATGATCTTGGTGAACACATTCGATTCGATCTGAAGCTATATCGATCGACGGCTACATATATCGGCCGATATGGCGATCATACCATCGGTCGATATAGGCGGCAGTCAGATCAATGGACGGGTCTAATAGCGATAGCTATAGATTTATCTAAGAATTGAAGTTCTTTAATATCTTGCAAGCAACTTATAAAGACATCTATAGCATTATAATCCTGATTTTCTGAATAGTAACCTTGAATCTAACTACTTTCTTTTATTGTTTAAAACCTAAACCGAACTCTCTTGAGCAACTTACCAATGCTCACAACTACAATTTATCTTTTAAACCATAATCAACCTAGCATAGTCACTTAGGATATATCTTTTGTGTTCCTTAGTTCCTTGTGGATTCGATCCCTAAGTACTACAATTGAACCTCTTATTTGAGAGAGCAATTCACTTCTTAAGGTAATTTGTGTGATATCAAATTTGGCGCCATTGCCGGAGAACTAAGATCGTCATTAGATTTAATCTGATTAGGTCTAGGTTATTTTTCTTTTTATTGCTTAATTATCTTCTGACACAAATTTTTTTCCTTGTCTCTTTCAGGTACATGCCCAGCAATACTAGAAGCAACAAGAATAACCAACTTGTGTACTCAGAAGACCCTCACGGTTTGGAACGTAGCATCCGCAAAGACTTACGTTCCACATCGATCGATATCAACAACCGTTCCTCGATCGATACTCGCTTACCACAGTCGACCAAGACAACTTCAACGTCGACCGATACTCGCACCCTTCCATCGATCGACATCAACAACCGTTCGTCGACCGATATCTTTCATCCGACATCGATCGATACCCCTCATCTCACATCGATCGATACTAACCGGCGAGACATGCTAGCGACTATTATTCTCACTACTGATGAGAATGGAGACCTGCGTTATCAAGATGGTCACCTGCGTAATGCAGCAGGTCAGAAGCTGAATGCTCAGAAGGAGATCATTCCTGAGCAATAGACTGCACCTACAGATCTTATTCAACCTGTAGAAGAGGCTAACAGAGCTAGAACTTTGGCTGACTACAACCGTTCGGATCAGTTCTACACCAGCCGATCAGCCATACGCCCCCCTGTTATTCAGAGAGGAGATTTCGAGCTCAAGCCGCAGTACTACACACTTGTAGGAAAAATACCCTTCTGTGGGTTGTCCCATGAGCATCCTATGGACCATCTGGAGAAGTTTGAGGATCTCATAACCTTCATCAAAGCCAATCGAGTCCCTCAAGACTATCTTCTCTGCAAGCTTTTCAAATACTCTCTATTTGGAGAAGCTTTGCAGTGGCTGAGACAACTACCACCAGGTTCCCTCACAACCTCGAGTGATATCAAAAACGCATTCCTGCGTAACTTCTTTGATGACTCACGAGCTGAAGAATGGAGGAGGAAGATTTCTACATTCACTCAAGATCCTGGAGAATCGTTTAAGAACACATGGATCAGATTCAAATCCTACCAGCGAGATTGTCCACACCACGGTTTCAACAACGTGCAACTGCTCTGCACTTTCTACAGAGGCATCACTCTGAAGTACAAGATGGCTCTAGACACAGCTAGTGAAGGCAATTTTACCACCAGGAATCCTCAAGAAGCTGTGAACTTGATTGATAACTTAGCTTCAAGCAACAACACCAAGAATATTATGAAGACAAAATCTACATCATTCCTTGAGAAGGAACATATTAAAGAAGTGCAAGCACAGCTGGATCATGTTCAGAAGCTACTAAACAAGCAGATTTGCTCATTAGAGGATGCAGAAACTGCAGCTGAGGAAGAATACACAGAAGAAGATGTGAACTGGATCAGTGGAGCTGGTTTTCAGAGGTCTAGAAATCAAGGAGGATACAGAAACTTCACAGGACAGAAGAGCAACTTCAACCAGAGTTCACAGAAGCCTACAACTACAGCAGCAACAACCCCAACAACAACAGGAGTTATGGTAACTCATTCTACACAAAACCACCCCAACCCACCCAAGATAGTAAGCTAGAAGAGATGCTAGACAAAGTTCTGGAAATTCAGCAGAAACTACAGATAGACTTCAATGGAAAGATCGATTCTATCTACAACAACCTGAACACCAAGCTTGATGGTTTGAGCATCTATGTGAAGAAGTTGGAAACGCAAGTGGTTCAGACAGGAGAAGCATTAAAGAAGCAAGAAACTTTAGCGCAGGGAATGGGAGAGTTTGCTACTCTCCATGATGTGCATGCCCTCTTGGATTATGACTTTTGGCAGAAGCTGACAGATTCTGAAGATGACGATGAGACAGACCTCGAGCTCAAACTCAAATACTATCGATTGATAGGGCATCCTGAGTATCAAGCGATGCCTTCCAAAGCACACCGATCGACAGACTTTGCCGAGTGTCGATCGATGAACTTAGCCGAGGTCTCTTACAAGTGCAATGCCGTCAAGATTATGTCACACGAAGCCTTCGCAGCACGACACCCACATCCGCCCGTCGCTATCCGCATCGATTCTCATGACATTGATCGACATGATACCTACCCAATCGATCAACATGAGGACCATGATATCGACCGACACACTCCAGTCATTGTTGATCGATACACAACACCCCAACGTCGATTGCAACTTCCAAAGATCGACGTTGCACGACTTGATGCACTCCGGGAGAAGTCTAAACCTTCCAGAAACCTTCCCACCATCATCATGAAGAGACCCACAGACATCTTTGAGCCCATGAAATAGAAAAGGAAAATCATGGAAGAGTTCTCAGAAAAAGGAAAGAGAAGATCCCCAAGCCTTATAAAAGGGAAGCTAATGAGAAGGAATTGGCAGGTTTCAGAAAGAGAGTTCTGAGAGTACTTAAAGATAAACCCTTTAAAGAAGCCTACTTTTCCGACAGATTGTGGATGTTTTTTCAGAGAGACCTGAGAAACAGAAGAAGACATCAAGAAAATGTTTCACCAAGTCAGAGACAGTCTAAAGAAGAAGATCACACTGGAGAAGAAGAGTGATCCAGGGAAGTTCACAATACCATGTTCTATAATAGGTATTGAGTTCCCTCGTGCCCTCTGCGACACAGGTTCTGGAGTTAGCATCCTACCCAAGATCAAGGCAGACCATCTAGGTCTGAAGATAGAGCCTACTGAAGAATCTTTCGTTTTCGTGGATTGTTCTCAGCACCACTCTGGAGGCATAGTTCGAAACCTTGAGGTACAGATTGGAGATGCCCTAATTCCTACAGACTTCCACGTCTCGGAGAACAAGCTCACCTTCAAGACATCTCTACTACTTGGAAGGGCCTTTTTAGAAACTATTGGAGCTGTTTGTGACCTACAATCCAACAAGCTCTGCCTAACCGTTATTAACCCTACCATCCACTACAATCCCATTCCAGTCATCCAATTTTCAAGGACAAAGATCCCAGCACTCGTAGCAACTTGTTTTTGTGCCCACGAGTATGATTCCATGGTCGAGTACGAAACCGATCCAGCAGTATCGACCGAAGGCAATCTTCTACCATCGACCGATACCAGTCCACCAGAGTCGACCGATAGACACACATGGTCATCGATCGACATGCTATTCCAGAAGATCGAAGAGGAGTTTCTAGAAGGCGATTTTACCGCAGATGATTGGGAGAACGATAATTACATCCCAGAACTAGCTAGTATCACTAGTCAAGAGGAGTATGATGAAGATTATGAAGAGGAACGAGCCATAGAGTATAGATTTCTTCGGGAAGATGAAGAAAGACCTCCTCTCCCATCCTTCATCTTCAGATCATCGATCGACATAGACATCCTCCATCGACCGATATGCCCCAACCCAGATCGCTCAAACGACGTTTCGAATCAACGAGCGATAACCCTACTGTGCACAAGTCTACGTCCCACATGAGCCACACGACGGAGATTACTCAACTGGGAATTGGGCAAGCAATTACAATGAAAGTTTCGCAGTAGATACAACACCTCTGACGCATGCAATCGGACCAGAAGCAAACGTATCGACCGACACGGAGCAGTTGCCATCGATCGACACATCACTCCGTCTATCGACCGATTCAAATGCAACTCTATCGACCGATTCTGCCACTACACCATCCGAGGTACAAACACATAATTTTGATTCTACATTACTAATACCAGATGAATTTGGTATTTTCAGGGATCCAGATAACCATGCACGAGCAATGGATGGAAGAATCATCCCAATCTCCAAAGAAGACGTTTCAGATATTCTTCAGATGACCAGTTCCGCCTATCCAGAATTTCAACACCCATCGATAGATATGTGGAGAATCACATCGACCGATAGACATCGAGAACTTGGGAAACGAGCCTTCAGATCTGGGATTCGACAGTTCTCATGGGAAAAGAAAGACGAATACGGTGTCTACAAAGATGAGAATGGTTTTGCAAGAAGCATAGCTGGAGACATCATCCATTTTTCCAAAGAAGATATTGGGAAGCTGCTGAATAGAGCATCACTGTTTGGGCACTCTTGTTTCTGCCTACCAGAGCACGCTGAACAGTTTTCTAGAGGAGTCCAGTTTGCAAGCTCTACACACAAGCAGAGGTCACATATATGCTCATGGAAGAACTGGTGACCATAATTTGGAGATGGCATCACTGAGGTCTGCACATGAAAAAGCCATAGCATCACTTCAAGGAGAACTACTTTGGAATAAGACCAGCGATGACTTCGCTCGCAACGAGAGGAAAGCCCTGCAAGAAGAAGTGAATGCACTTTGCGAAGAACTAGAAGCTTAGAAGCGCACATCGATCAATACTACTTCAGCAGCATTGATCGACACGACCAATGAAAAGCCTATCGAGAGCCACCTACAAGAGCTATCGATCGATGACCCTCCATTGCCATCGACCGATACTACAGCACCATATTTTTGTACCAGGGAAGAAATTGAGGACATCACAAGAGATATCTACAGATCTATTGAAGCCTGTGGAGACGAATCATATAGATTACTCGACAAGATGTGGTTCCCAGTACAGAGTGACGTTCAAAGATTGGAATGCACAACAGAAGGAATCAGTAGGAGATCGAATACATTCAAAGCCAGCTCACCAACCGACCTACACCATCAGCATCGATCGACATCCCTTTGAACCCATCGACCGATGGACATCCATCCACATCGACCGACAGACCTACACCGATATCGGTCGATACTATCCCTTCCCCCGTGCACAACATCCAAAACCTCGACACAATGCAGATGAGTACTGATCTAGATCACACCTACAACATGCTTGAACATCATGAGTACAGCATTGCAAACCTTGAGGAGTGGCTACAAAGAGTCCAGGATGAGGTCCAAGGGTTGAAAGCTAGTATGACCAGAAGCGAGAAAGCCACAAGAAGCTTCTTAACTTCATGGTTTGAAGAATCACAAGACAAGGAGGATACTTATTTCCCAACAAGTATCTGCAATTCACATCACTAGCCACCATACCTCAAAAGTCAAGCTAAATAACTTTAACTAAGCGCTGAGTGGGAGGCAACCCACTATTAGGTATTTTCTTTCTTAGCTTTAATTTATTTTTACTTATTACTTTCGTTTTTATTTATTTCGGATGACACACGATCACTACCTATCGACCGATAAGACCTTGTCTACATCGCTCGACAGAGCCCTATCCATGACGGTCGATGGAAGTGACTCACCATTGATCGATACGAACATCGGTCAGGTATATCGTTCACAATTTTTGATATCAGTTGTACTTTATTAATTTATGCACTAACTCCGACTGGTTATACACTGAGGACAGTGTATGATTTAAGTCTGGGGGAGTGGAGATTACTGATGCTACTTTATCTTTTTGATCTCATTAAATGTTTTCAAAAATTTGTTTTATTGAGTCAAGGGACAAAAGATTTCAAAAAAATTTATTTTTATCTAACCACTCTTTAGCACCATTCTTAGAATTGTTGATTTGCAAAAAGTACTATAGATGCTAAAGTGAATCACCAGTCACCTATGACAACACTTTTCATGATTGTTTGGAAGAACCAAAGCTGATTTCCAACCTAACCTGACATCAATTGCTCTTCTTGGGGCTTGGTATACAAGGGATCGGAATCCTCCTACTAGTCTGGAAGGTAAAAGTCTTGATAATTTTGGTTTCTTTCTCTCCTCCCTTTGGCATCCCTAAAGAGAAAAATAAAAGATTGAGATGATTTCCTGAGAGGCAGAGGGAGAGGTACATTACCCATGACCCCACTATTTTAATTCAAATGAATGATCACACATTGTGGAAGCGAGGGAGAGGTACATTACCCATGACCCCACTATTCGCCTACATTTTGTCAAAAAAGACTACAAAAAAAGTAGAAGAAAAATCAATATGATGAACATATGATGTTCATTGGGATTGATGTAAAAGAAAAGAAAGTTTGGATTCAGAGAAGGGGGATATAGGGAGAAAAGAAACCAGAATGAGAATGCCTGAAACTTGTTTGAGTTGAATCCAAGTGTTCCTTGATGGATACTCCCAAGGTAAAGCCTTCACTTTTATTTTATGCATAAATGCAATCAGTAGAGGGGATAGACAGACAGGATTACTAAGTTGATTGGCTAGATGAATTTGGTTGCTAAGCTAGGATATGGTATAATGTACTTCTGTAGTTAGCAATATGAGATGTGTCTTGCAACAAAGTAGAGGTTATGATCTTAAGTTAAGATTTGTTTTGAGTCCCTGCTGTTTTTAAACTTCTTTCAACGACTAACTGTTGTGTTTGCTTGAGGATAAGCAAAAGGTTAAGTCTGGGGGAGTTGATATACCATGGTTTTGACCCACTTTTGACCATGGTATTTATATGATTTTATAATACATTTATATGTTTTGGAGTCTATTAGGTATGTTTTCAGGTTCAGGAGCATTTTGGAGTAAAGTAATGATTTAGGTGCCCTTATGGAGCTTAAATGAAAGTTTTCCCGAGATGACTGTAAAGATCAGACAGTAAGGTCGATACCTAGAGATACATATCGATCGATACACATCTTTTGTAATCGATCGACGACGCTTCCGAAGAGGATGACGAATTAAGATACTCCATTGATCGATGTACACCATGTACCATCGATCGATATGAAGCGTGAAGAGCAAGTTTGACTTGGCCGACTTGAAGCCCAAGTTCTCTCAATATTACAGGATTTCCCCTGACGAGTTTTTAACCTAATGGAACTCATATTTATAGTTTTGCCTATGTGTTTTGGCTAGACATGCTTTTATTATTTTAGTGCTTTTTGTATTTCAAAAGCTTTACATGCTTTTTATGTTCTTTGATTTATAAAAGTATTCTTTTCATCTTATTCTCATTTTCATGAAGGTTATAGAATTCTAGATTTAGAAGAAACACACAAAGAGATTTGTTGTTCCAAGCACCAAGAGTTCAATCTTCTAATCTAATGAATTTCTATTTTACCTTGTTGCTATGAATCACTTAGACATGTCTGAGTAGATTCACTTGTTAGATTTAGGGTTCAAATAGTTATGAGGGATTAGCCCCAAATATGGATTGTTGAGTTGTGATATTCATTATCCTGATGAACCCTAATGCTTACTCTAGAGTAACTAACTAGAGTATGATCATGGAATGATTTAACTTGTTAATCATCATCCTGAAATCATCTGGTATAAGCTGAGATTCTAGGGACGATGCGAGAGACGGTCTATGATCTTGGTGAACGCATTCGATTCGATCTGAAGATATATCGATCGATACTCCTATAGATTAATCAATCGACGGCTACATATATTGGCCGATATGGCGATCATACCATCGATCGATATAGACGGAAGTCAGATCAATGGACGAGTCTAGTAGCGATAGCTATAGATTTATCTAATAATTGAAGTTCTTTAATATCTTGCAAGCAACTTATAAAGTCATCTATAGCATTATAATCCCTATTTTCCGAATAGTAACCTTGAATCTAACTACTTTCTTTTATTGTTTAAAACCTAAACCAAATACTCTTGAACAACTTACCATTGCTCACAGCTACAATTTATATTTTAAACCATATTCAACCTAGCATAGTCACTTAGGATTATATCTTTTGTGTTCCTTAGTTCCTTGTGGATTCGATCCCTAAGTACTACAATTGAACCTCTTATTTGAGAGAGTAATTTACTCCTTAGGGTAATTTGAGTGATATCATTTCTGTTTCCAAACTGGTTCCCAAACCTCTGAAATCCAGTTCCTCCGATGTAGTTCGCATCTGCTAACTCTCAATCCATATCATCTACTGAGCAAACCTATCTCATAGGTAGCTGATTGACATTTTCCAGCTGATCTTTTACTTCATCTAGTTGTTCTTTCTCAAGGAATGCTACAGATTTCCTCCTTTTAGAATCGGTGTTCTTGATACTGCTGTTGTTTGCTAAGTTCTCAATAAGCCTCACAGCTTTCTCCAGATTTCTAGTGTTAAAGCTTCCATTGCTGGATGTATCCAGAGCACTCTGATACTTCAAAGCGATTCCTCTAAAGAAAGTACTAAGCATATGTACTTCATTAAATTCATGGTGTGGACAGTCGCGTTGGAAGAACTTAAATCTGAGCCAAGAATCCTTAAAAGACTCTCCAGGCTTCTGTGTGAAAGTAGCAATTATGCTCCTTAGTTCTTCTGCTCATCTCTCATCAAAGAAATTGCGCAGGAACGCATTCTTGATGTCAGCCCAAGATGTAAGAGATCCTGGTGGTAACCTGCTTGAGCCAATGTGCAGCATCTCCAGCAAGTGAGAACTTGAAGAGCTTACACAATAAGTAGTCCTCAGGGACTCCTTTAACTCTGATAGCAGCAATGAGATCATCGAACCTCTAAATATGTTCCATAGAATGCTCACGTGGCAACCCACAGTAGGGTACATGTGCCACAAGCGTGTAGTACTGGGGTTTCAACTTAAAATTCTCCCTCTGGACGTCTGCGAGACGAATAGCTGACCTATTGGCGTAGTACTGATCTGGACGGTTGTAATCTGCCAAGGTCTTAGGTCGAGTGTCTTCCTCAGTATCAGGGTCAGGGATAACATTACCCTGAGTATCCAATTTCTGACATGTTTCATTACGCAGATGACCTTCCTGGTCATACAGGTTTCCATTTGCGTGTGTGTTTAGAATCAAAGGCGCAACCATTTCCATTTGATCGGTGTCGATCGATGTCAAGTGATCAGAATCGGTCGACGAAGAAAGTTCTGTGTCGATCGATGATGAAGCGAGGTCAGTTGAGGTTTGACGAGAATCGGTCGACGAAGGTAAGGTAGCGTCGATCGATGCGGAACGTTGGTTTTTGTGGTTGAGCGTTCCAAACTTGCAGGACCTTCTGAGAATAAGACCTGTTTTTCCTTGTTGTTTCTGGTTATGCTATGCATGCAACTGAAAAATCATGAAAAAAATGTTATCAGAAGATGATAAGAATGAAAAATAAAAGACAAATCTAGAATTGAAAAACTAAATCTAAAGGCTATCAAAGATCCCCGCCAACGGCGCCAAATTTGATATCACTCAAATTACCCTAAGGAGTGAATTACTCTCTCAAACAAGAGGTTCAGTTGTAGTACTTAGGGATCGAATCCACAAGGAGTTAGGGAACGTAATTAATCTAGTCAAGTAACAATCAAGGTGAATATATAAATAGCAGAAACATTAAATAAGTAAACAAGAAATATTTCAATCAAGCAAGACAATTACTTAATCGAGAATGGAAACAAAGAATCTTGAAACTAAAATGAAAAAGATGCTAGACTTAGGGTTTTTATTCAGGTACTGAGATTATAATCCTATAGGAGCTATTGAGTTGCTTGCGAGATACTTTAGATCGTTAACTATCTTGATTAGAAAATTATTTAAACTATTGCTCAAATAAATAAGTCTAATGAACGGCTGGTTGCCCTTGACAGTGTCGAACGATTATTCGATAGGAACTTCGATCGATACACTAAACTCATCATCGATCAATTTCTGTTCGGAAGATCGATCGATGAGTCTGGTCAAGCAATACACAAGAGTTAACATAAACTCACTAAAGACTTCTAAATCAAACTACCGCTTTATTTCTAACAATCTTAGCTTAATAGGGAATGTGTTCAGAACTATCAGAATTGTTTAAATATCTCTAATCCAACCTAAATAATCCAGGATTCAATATTTCTAATTAGCTACTCTAGAACCATGAGCAATAAGAACATCCTATTAATAAGTATCACAACTAGTAATTCTATAGTTGGGGCTAATCCATGCAACATATTTAAACCCTAAATCTAACAAGTAAACTACTCAGACATAGCTAAGCAGTTAATAACACAAATAGATAAATAAAACTGCATATTATAAATAAATATATAGGTAGAAAACACAGGAGTTCCAATCTCAAATCTCTTTGATGATCTTTTCTCCAAACTATAAACCCTAAACTTTTTGCTGTTAAAAAATTACAATTAAAACTATCTCTCTCTCTCTTTCTCTT
>CAKOAT010165822.1:15156-64350 GCA_932364175.1 Eruca vesicaria subsp. sativa
TCTCTCTCTCTCTCTCTCTCTCTCTCTCTCTCTCTCTCTCTCTCTCTCTCTCTCTCTCTCTCTCTCTCTCTCTCTCTCTCTCTCTTTCTCTCTGTCTCTCACTCTCTCTACCTCTAACACTTTGGCATAGTATATAAACTTAGGTTAAAACTCGTCAGGGGTAAAATCGTCATTTGGTGATGATTGGGCTTCAAGTCAATTTGTCTCTCGAATTGGCTTATGGATCTTGATAATCGATCGATTATGCAGGATGCATTTCGATCGATCCGAGTCTCTCTGTGTTGACTTCGTGATCAGTTCTGAATCGAACACTTCTTCCAATTCTCTCCAAAATCCTCCAAAAAAATCATTTTCTTCCAAAATACTCTTGAACTCATAAATATGCTTAAAAAATTCTATAGTATTGTAAATAGTAGTAAAAACACCAATATACCATGACTAAAAACAGGTCAAAATCATGGTTTGTCACTGCCTTGCTGATTGTTCATAGGTTGGTAACCTCCTTGTGGGTAGTTGTTGAACCGAGAGTTGGGTTCCTTCTTGTACCAACTACCATTGTTGTTGATGAAACACAGCTCTTCTTGGCCTTCTAGACCGTCAACATTATTGACCACATGTTGTGCTTCTTGGTTTGTGTTACCAACAAAGATCAGCTGCTCTTGAGTAGTTTATTCCGCAATGAGTATGTATATCTTATCTTGTAGAGCCTTTAGCTCCTTCATTGTCTGCTTGTCATCATCTTTAGTGCTTTTGACGTTGTCTCCACTGTAGACTTCATCACTCTTCACCATGTTGTCAACCAGCTCTTCTGCATCTTCCTCAGATCTTCCCAAGAAGAACCCATTGCTAGCAGTATCCAATCTGGCTCTGTACTTTGGAAGAGCACCTCTGTAGAATGTACTTAGCAAGCTTTCCTTTGAGAAAACATGGTGTGGGCATTGAGCTTGGTATGTTTTAAATCTTTCTCAGGCTTCACTGAATCCTTCCAAGTTCTTCTGTTGAAAACTGGAGATCTCATTTTTCAGCTTAGCAGTTCGTGAAGTGGAGAAGAATTTCTCCAAGAATGCTCTCTTGCAGTCATTCCAGGTGGTGATGGAGTCGCTGGGTAGAGACTTCTCCCACGGACGTGCCTTATCCCCCAAAGAGAAAGGGAATAGCTTGAGCTTGAAGGCGTCCTCGGACACACCATTGGTTTTGGACCACCCACAATAACTGTCAAACTTGTCCAAGTGGTCAAATGGGTCTTCTACAGGTAAGCCATGATACTTGTTATTCTCAATCACGTTGAGGAGTTCTGGTTTGACCTCAAAGTTGTTGGCATCCACAGCCGGTGCTCGGATTCCCAACCTATTGCCATGAAGGTTTGGGCGGTCGTAGGTACCAATGGGTCGAGCTGGGCGCGGTGGGTGTACTGTCGGGGGTTGTACATGGTTGTTAACTCCTTGTGGTGGGTCTTCCATATCAGTGTCTAACCTCTGTAAGTGAGCATGTTGCTCTGCTTGTTTTCTCTTTCTTGCTATCTCTCTTTCAAACGCTCAGATATCTGGAACTCTTGGAACAAGGTTTGTTGTGCCTTTGCTTCTCAAGTTCATACACCTGAAATCCAAAGAGAGATGAAGATGTAGAATCAGTAACAAGATAAAATAAAAATGACTTAGTCTCAAGCAAGTGACTAAATCTCAATGTTTAAATCTACTCAGAATTTGGCAACGGCGCCTATTTGAAGTTAGGAGTTTTCAAGGCTCCTAAGACAAATGTTGTAGTATAAATGATTGTAGAACCAATTCTAATAATTTCGAAGTACTGAGAATGCAAGTACTCACTTAATCTAAGTGCGATCAAATAATGGATGGTTTTAAACTATGACTAATACTACAGTGCAATAACAAAACAAGAAAAGTAATAACTGAAATAACTTCTTTTGATTAAGAGAAGGGATAAATCATGGGAGTAGGGATTAGACCTTGGGTGATCAAACTTCGAACTAAGGATGGCAAATAATCAATTAAACTATCAACCTTAACCCTAGACACATCTCTAAGCAAGCTCAATATCTAGATGAATGCTCATTTACTAACATAACTCAAACATCAAATTTCTTCGGTTGAATGTTATAGTAGTAATCTTTAAGAACAAGTCTATTAGCCATCTTAACACCTTTAACAACAAATGTCTTGGGTAAAGTATGTTAAAAGCTTAGGAGAGTTGGCTCAGGCATTTCATTGAACACCTTGTGGGTGGAAAATGCGTAAAACTCAACCCTTGGATGGCTAACTCAAAAGATGCATTATGAATACTCTACTAGAAAGGAATAAGAGAAATCTACACTAAACATCCTAATTCTAGCCTAATCACCCTTAATCTCCCTATCCCATGAATTCAAAAGTGGATTACTCACTAATCTTCATGATTCCTCTCAAACCCATATTGGATTCAAGCTTAATCATGTAAAGATAAGTAGATAATGCAAAGAAATAAACAAGATCACAAGAACAATGAAAATGATTCAAAAGAGATGAACTTTTTCAAGAGGTTTTTGTGTTTTCTCTTCACGATCAAAGATAATCTGCCTGGTAGGCTACAAAGAGTACTTAAACTTTGGTTTAGAAAGTGTGAAAACGTCAAGAAAAATGACCAAAAGGTCCTTAGGAAGTACAAAGTTTTGACCAAGCAAATGACGCGCAGAGACCTCGTGGTGTCACTCCAGGAGGTCGCTTTGGCTTGGGAGCGACCTCGATGTGTCGCTCCAGGAGGTCGCTCCGGGTTAAATCTCGTGCACAAAAGGGGGAGTGACTTGGATGTCTCGCTCCAGGAGGTCGCCCTGGTTTGGGAGAGACCTTGGGTAGTCGCTCTGGGAGGTCGCTCTGGTTTGGGAGAGATCTTGGGTAGTCGCTCTGGGAGGTCGCTCCAGGGTCATTCTCGTGCATCAAAGTGACAAAAGGCCGAGCGACTTAGACATCTTGCTCTGAAGGTCGCTCAGGTGTGAGAGCGACGTCATGGGGTCGCTCCGGAGGTCGCTCTACATACAGCTCATCCAATGATCACCTTTAACTCATATTTTAAGCCCCAAATGCATCCACCATCTCCAAGAACTCCAAGGGTACTTGTTGGGGTCAAAATCGGTACGACGGAATTAATAACCAAAACTCCCTGCGAAAATACAAAAGGAACAGTTTTATAAAACCCGAGGAATAATTTTATGAAACTCAAAGTCATTTATAAAACTCGCAGACCGTTTTATAAAACTCGAAAGGCCGTTTTATAAAACTCGAGGATCGTTTTATAAGACTCGAGAATCGTCTTATAAAACTCGAGAGATCGTTTTATAACACTCGAGAATCGTTTTATAAAACTCGAAGATGGTTTTATAAAAACTCGAGGATCGTTTTATAAAACTCGAGAGATCGTTTTATAAAACTCGAAAGGCCGTTTTATAAAACTCGAGGATCGTTTTATAAGACTCGAGAATCGTCTTATAAAACTCGAGAGATCGTTTTATAAAAACTCGAAGATCGTTTTATAAAAACTCGAGAACCGTTTTATATCGTTTTATAAAAACTCGAAGATCGTTTTATAAAAACTCGAGAGATCATCGTTTTATAAAAACTCGAGAGATCATCATTTTATAAAACTCGAAGATCGTTTTATAAAACTCGAAGATCGTTTTATAAAACTCGAGAGATCGTTTTATAAAAACTCGAAGATCGTTTTATAAAACTCGAGAATCGTTTTATAAAACTAGAGAAATCGTTTTATAAAACTTGAGAAATCGTTTTATAAAACTCGAGAAATCGTTTTATAAAACTCGAGAATCATTTTATAAAAACTCGAAGATCGTTTTATAAAACTCAAAGATCGTTTTATAAAACTCGAAGGTCATTTTATGAAATCCGAAGATCGTTTTATAAAATTCGAGAATTGTTTTACGAAACCGCAAAAATCCGAAATAGCCGTAAAACGCGAACTAGTCACAACTAGTTCGCCCATCGGCGAACTAAGCCGGCGAACTAAGAATTACTCTTCTAGTTCGCCCATCGGCGAACTAAGAGGCACTCTCTAGTTCGCCCATCGGCGAACTAAGAGGCACTCTCTAGTTCGCCCATCGGCGAACTAAGCCGGCCCGGCTTAGTTCGCCGATGGGGGAACTAGAGACTTCCCGGTCACTCCGCGTCTCGATTTCCCGCATTCCCGATTCAAAACTTACGTCTTTCGACAAGGTCACGTTCTAAACTACAGCTGAAACATCTCCCGTTCCATCTCGATCCGACTTACTGTTCGAGTTTTACGATAAAAACCGTAAAACTTCGCTTTCTCGGAAAGAACTCGAGGAAATCGTCTAAAACGGCAACGGTTAAACGAAACACCGAACATTGCCTAAACTATACGATTTATTCGAGATTTCTCGTTAAAATCATAAAAACGCGTTTTTAATAAAAAACGCCGAGTAAGTCGTAAAAAACATGTTTTTAATAAAAAGTCGAGTAAATCGTAAAACTTTGCGATTAACTCGAGTAATTTATTAAAAACAACGTCAGATCAGGAAACGATCCCGTAAAAAGTCGGAAAACGGATTTATCGCAAAACAGCCCGGAAGGACCTAAAACGCGATAAAAACCCATATCGCAATTTCAACAGAATCTAACCCGCGGATTTGATAACATTTTGACGGTTTACTCGCAGGAGGAAAATAAAAGTCAAGTTTAAAGATAAAAGGAAGGTTTGAATAGAAATAGAAGATTTCCGCGGAAGAAAAGGAAGGATCGAGAAAAATGGAAAATTCCCGATATAGTCGAACCTAGGCAAAATGGAAAGACCGAACGACCAAGGCGAGGAGTATATAAATAGGAGGTCTAGGGCAGAAGTAACACACACGAAATTCAGAGCTCTCACCACCAAAACTAGCATTTAGGAATCTTTCCGTTTTTCTGTTAGCGAGCTGCGTCTCAATTAGGGTTTTTTGTTCTTAAGTTTTCGGCTACTCTCTTTGTACCAGTTCAACGCAGATTCGGAATAAGAACCTCTTTGCTCTCGATTTTCGTTTATCTTTTAATAATTCTAAAGTTCATCGTTTTCTTAATATTCGTTGTGCAGTTCTGCAGATAGCCGGTTCCTCTGGAAACTTAGGGTTTTCCCGAAGTTTCCTTTTTTACGATTATTTGACAGTAGGTGGAAATCGACACCCACAGTTTAGCGCTAGAAGGAGGGGGTGTCGGATCTATCTTACACCGTAGCCGCAACATGTCCAACGAAGAAACGATGACTGGTGACAACCAAACTCGTAACGAACGCGACAACGTTGAAACACCACTACCAAAAGACGCGTCTGCAGTCAACGCTACGAACGCTAACGCTGAGACCGTCGAAAATATGCTATCCGAGTTTAACAAAAAATCAGAAGAGCAGGAAAAGCTCATTGGTTCGCTCGCAAAACGGCTCGAAACCCTAACTACGAGAACTAGAGCAATTCGCCCCCGCGGAACTACCAAGATCCGTGGAAGGAGACTCGATTTCGGCGCTCCTACAGATCGTCCCAGAATCGATCAGGGAAACGTACCGGAAAAAGATTCCGGAAAAGAAAACCCTGACGCGACACTGAACGAATCGGAAAAATCTCCTATTCGTGAACAGGAGACCGAAGGCGACGGCATCGAAAGGGTCAACCTGGAAACGAGCGACCAGGCCGACTCAACAGACGAAGACGCCGACGTCCATCCTAGGAGAAGAAAAACTCGCAGTCCTCAACCGGAGTCTTCTACCGAACGTTCCTTTACTGGAGACGAAGGGGAACTCGACTTCGCGCGATACGCAAAAACCGCCGAGGAGCGATCTCCGGTCACTCGCAGCAAACGCAGACAAGGTCGGAAAACTGCTGGCGATCAGACCGAGATTCGCGATCTCCGCGAATACATCACCAAAACGGCCGCGGCGGTAAAAGCGGTGATATCAAGCTCAATGTGTAATTGTTTTGTTTATGGTCTATTTTATGATTTGTAAACTGCCGTGAAACCTAGAGAACTTTGAATTTAGAGGATAGTCTAGCATACTAGGTCGTAAGCAATTTTTGTCTATCTCGATTTGTTGTTCTCTAACCATTCAGGCATAACTCGCAAACCGATCCAACCTCTCGTACAACCGAGAAACGATCGCCAGGCATTCGAGCATACTCATTTCCTAAAAGAAAGAAGGAGCTAGAAACGCTGACGTCGTCTTAAAACCGACTCGCTCCTAGAAAGTTTTGTAAATCAGACATACTCCAAGTCATCACCGATCCACCATGGTCTTTAATCGACCCGGATTGTCGATCATCCCAATCTTTCAAAGGAAACTCGTCTTTCTTCTTTCGCCGAACATTTTTCCTCACATCAAGAAAACGCTTTCTATACAGCAAACTCTCGCAAAAATAAGCGGCAAAATATTCGGACGATGCAACGCCTCGTCGATATCATCCCAAAAGCAAACGGCAATCTAAAAAACCGTCTAAGCACTAAAGACTGATCCAAACCGTCTGGAAATAATCTCGAGACCTATACAGCATCTCTCGTTGCAATCATGCGTTTAGAAAATCTCTGCGAAACTTCAGGGTGAAACTCGATAATTTGCCAAAGTCATAAATATCTTCTCAAACTTGATATAACAAGTTTCGTATAAGAATCGAAAAATTATACGAGAAATCTTTAGGCGTCAAAAAATTTCTCTCATTTTCCGTCGAATCAAGTGAGTCACGGAATAATATCAAGAACATTTGCGGCAAAAAGAAAAATCGAGAACACACAGCAGCAATAGAGAACACGTCCTTCCTTCTCGCCGACTGATCTTATTTCTGGTCATGTGATTCATTCCGCCCGAGAAACCCGCTAAAACATTTTGCGACTAGATCTCGGTGAAATAACTTTTGGTAAAACTCTGCGAGTGACTCCGAACAAACTATCACCGAAGAATCAAAAACTAAGCGGAAAGGTTTCTCGAAAAATCTGCGGAAACATTGTTAACCCAATGCGTCGTGCCGATTTACTAAATTCATCGCCCGTTACATACGCGAGAAATCCTTCGTATAGTCAGGATCATGTCATAACGAAGTAACTTTCGAAAGTAAACGTAACAGGTTTTGCGAAAAGGACTTTCCTTATAGCGAAAACCAAGCTATTCGAACCGGCACTGAGCGACCAATCTAAACTTTGCTCCCTCACGCCACGATCTGAAAGATCTCACTCTTTACCCCTTCGGTTCACGAGCATCCGCCCTCATTCCTCCCAGTTACGTCCGAGAATGAAACTACCCCGTGAACAACTCTGCATGGACTCTGCATCGAGCTTCTTAGGCTCTGTCCCCCTCGAGTAAAAAAGAAATAACTTCCATACGAACAAAGGCAATTTTATACGAAACTTTTGTCGTATAAATCAAACCTACAACGGAAAAACATTTTCTGTAACCACGGGCATACTTGGCATATCAAGCTCGACAAACGCTACGTGGCTATTGTCCGATCACTCTTCACTTCAATGCCAAGTTTACAAACCGACTAGACCTTATCGATAGCACGAAAGTGTCGTGGTCTAATCCTCTACCAAATACGACCTTGGCTGTATGGCCGAATACAACCTTCAGGCCGAGCCAATACAATCAACGGATAATACAAACTTGTCGAAAATCGGCTAAGTTCTGTATTCTCACGATTCACACTATTTCCGAACCAAGTTGCCTACAAAATACGACATGTAAGAAAACGCTCGTAACAGAGCTCCTGAAGCCGTACAAATCTCGGAGGGTCAACACTTCATAAAGCACCGTAACAAAAAACGCTTCCTTTCGGGGAAACAACTTACGTGACCTCTCGGTCCTAATTGCTTTAGCACAAATCATAAAACTACTTAACATCCAAACAGGAATGTAAGTTCTAATTGCGAATATCCGCAAACGAACCACAGTGTTTTTGCAAAGCAGGGTTAAGACAAAACCCCCGCAACACCACGAACATCTTCGCGCCCGCAAACGTTTCAAACACGAAACGTGGCACATGAAATAAAAACCAACTTTCGGCACTGCGAGACGTTGCAGAAGCCCGCAGAATAGTTTTACGATACAAACACCTTCCTCGATAAAGTCATTTTCGTGGAAGACCTAACAGTCCGTTCGCGACTATAAAATATGCAAAACTTCTTAACGTACGTATCCTTCGCGAAGGCCCGAAACTACGTAGACATCTATTAAAAATAGTTTGTTGCTGATCACAACAAACTCGCAACAGTCCTAAACAAACTTAAGTTATCTCGCAGAGATAGGTCTCGAACACCCGACACAAGGGTAATAGCGCTATAAAAGAAATCCAAACTTTTGGTCAGCACTTCCAGGCAACTTAGAAATTGTTCCCGGTGAGATGCTCGGTTCCAACCAAACGAATCATATAAGCCGAGAATCTATAGCGGATTCTAAATCGGTATGAAATCAAGTTAAAATCGCAATAGGCAAAACGAAAGCCGACTAGTCATCGCATAGCCTCAATCCGAAAGTAAACCTACGTCTTGCCCTAAACCCAGCAAAGTGGTCTCTAACGTCTCAAGGCATGAATCGAGATCCTAAAGGCATGTCTCTTCATCTATATCTAAACGCTCACTCGATTTACTAAACATCCTACAACGAGCAAACGAACAAGGAGATACACTAAGGGAAAAAGGAATGCGAGACGACAACTCGCAGACCTCCCTCAATATCAACTCATATTCTTCCCGCTACATTCATACGTATTAAAACACGCTCTTAAAAACGCAAACTGATTTTTAATAAAGCCGCAAAAGCGGCAGGGACTCAGAGCCGCACACGGCCAGTCCGAAAACTATAACAGCCACACTTGGCCATAGCAGACAGCCCACGAGGCTAGTCTCAAAACCGGCAAAGGTCCAATACACGTAACTAGACTGTAAAGGTCTTAGAAGGAAACAGGTCGTACGAACCTTAACTCCAAAACGAACTACGAAAGGCTTGATCCCTTCAATAGGGTACGTAGGCAGCCTTCACAAGGCGCACCCTAATCTTAAACGCTTTCCGCTTCCCGGAGAATGGAAAGATCACTCTCAACGGATTTTTCCAACCATTAATTCCGCCTAACTTAACTAAAACTGGCTAACCACTCGCACGAACCTTACGCTGGAAGCTCAAGATTCTAGCGAGCTGGGGGGCTAACAGTTGGTGTCAAAATCGGTCACGACGGAATCAATGGCTAAAAGTCTCCGCAAAAGTAAAAATAAAAATATGTTTTATAACATTCGAGAGATCATTTTATAAAAGTCGAGAAATCGTTTTATAAAAGAAGATTCCGTTTTATAATACTCGAGAGATCATTTTATAAAACTCGAGAAATCATTTTATAAAACTCGAGAAATCGTTTTATAAAAGAAGTTTCCGTTTATAAAACTCGAGAGATCATTTTATAAAACTCGAGAAGTCATTTTATAAAACTCGAGAAATCATTTTATAAGACTCGAGAAAAGATTTCCGAACAAAGGAAATCCGCAGAAAACTCGGAAGATCGTTATCTCGGAAAAAAGAAACGAACGTCGATTACACGATCGTCCGAGTTAAGCACAAAAACCGTGAAAAACCGAAACCGCCGTAAAACGCGAGCTAGTCACGTCACGACTAACTCGCCCAACGGCGAGCTAGTCTCGTCTCGACTAGTTCGCCATTGGGCATGCTAGTCTCGTCCCAACTAGCTCGCCATTGGGCGAGCTAGAAGCTTCCCGGTTAGCTCTTCCAAGAGGCGCTGACATTGCCCCAAGGGTTCTTATCGCTTAGCTCGCCATACGGCGACCTGGCCAAGCTCAACTAGCTCTCTGTACGTCGAGCTGACCATCCCGAGCCTCGATCTCCCACATCCTTGATTCAAGGCATACGTCCTTCGACACGATCGTATTCCGAATCACGGTCGAAATGTCTCCCGTTTCGTCTCGATCCGTCCTATCGTTCAAGTTTTACGATAAAAACCATAAAACTTTGTTTTCTCGAAAAGAACTCGAGGAAATCGTATAAAACGACAACGGTTAAACGAAAAACCGAATATTACCTAAACTATAAGATTTATTCGAGATTTTTCTTAAAAATCGTACAAAACGCGTTGTTAATAAAACCCCGAGTAAATCCTAGAAAACAGCAACGATTAATCGAAACATCAAAAATTGCCTAGCTTTACGATTAACTCGAGAAACTTATCTAAAAACGGCATCGTATCAGGAAACGATCTCATCTAAAGTCGTAAAACGGATTTATCGCAAAACAGCTCGGAAAGTCCTAAAACGCGATAAAAGCCACTCGCGACTTTAAACGAGATCCAACCCGAAGATACGACGACGTTTTGGCGATTTACTCGCAGAAAGAAGATAAATTTCAAAATTGAAGATAAATGTTAAGTTTGAGGATAATTAGAAGATTTCCTTGGGAAAAATGGAAAGATCGAGATAAATGGAAGATTCCTGATAAAATCGAATCTGGGCGAAATGGAAAGACTAAACCACCTAGGAAGGGATTATATAAGCAAGAGGCATAGGGCAGAAGCAGGAGGACAAAAATTAGAGCTCTAATCTGAGACTTTTACAATTTTTCTAGACTTAGAATTTTTCGCACCTAGAAACTTAGGCTTTTTCTCGACAAGTTCGGTTTCTATGACTGGCGCTCGATTACTAGACGAACTCACCCAGGAAGTTCGATCTCTGGTCAAGCTCTATCAACTGAAATACGTACGGCTTGATCCTCGAAAGGGGTACGTAGGCAGCCTTTTATAAGGTTCAGTCCGAAATCAATCTTTTATCTTTTTCCGGCTTTTGTTATCAAGCTACGACTCGACTAGGTTTAGGGTTTTAATGTTGAAAACTCGCTAATGGCCTTCCGGCCGAAGCCTTTGTAAACCCTTGTAAAGATCGCAACGCTCTTACACGAAATTGAAATAAGATCTACTTTTTCTATAAATTCGTTTTATTACTTTTTCATATTTTCCGCATTTATTTGGTTACTTGTCGTCGGCTTTCGCAGAGATCCGGTTCCTCTGGAAAATTAGGGTTTTCCTAAGTTTCCTTATTTAACGGAAATCAACAGTAGATAAATTTTGGTTCCAACAGTTTGACGCTAGGAGGAGGGGGGGTCGGATTACTCTTACTCATAGCTGAAAAATGCTTGATCAAAACGATGTATGGATATATGAAAGACAAAGTCGCAACTCGCAAAAAGGTTGGTAAAATAACTCTAGCAGCGACTGCTCCTATAGCCAACGCTCACGCAAACGCTATAGTAATTAATAAAATCGAAAACTTAATCACGACTCTTCAACACGGAAAGAGCACGAAACAAGCTCGTGATTTCTCCGTCTAAACAAAAGGGCAACGATAAAACCAATCAAACCCCGTAACCAAATCGGAGAAACCTCAACGTGTGAAGGTTTGACCAGCTCGCCCAATGGTGAGTTGGACACGATTCTCGGGATCCTAAGCCTGATCCTATTCCAATTTCGATCATACAGCTTTTCGTTTCGTCTCAATCGGACTTTCCGTTGAGATTCTACGACGAAAACAAGTCAACTCGACGAGTCGAGATCACCCGCGCCAAGCGTCTTAGCTCGCCGAACGTCGAGCTAAACCAAGCTGGCTTAGCTCGCCAAACGTAGAGCTAAACCAAGCGTCTTAGCTCGCCGAACGTAGAGCTAAACCAAGCGTCTTAGCTCGCCGAACGTAGAGCTAAACCAAGTTGGCTTAGCTCGCCGAACGTAGAGCTAAACCAAGCGTCTCAGCTCGCCGAACGTAGAGCTAAACCAAGCTGGCTTAGCTCGCCAAACGTAGAGCTAAACCAAGCGTCTTAGCTCGCCGAACGTAGAGCTAAACCAAGCTGGCTTAGCTCGCCAAATGTAGAGCTATCTAGCTCGCCATACAGCGAGGTGAACCAAGCGCCTAGCCCGCCCAAGAGGCGCTGACTTTGCCCCAAGGGTTCTTATCGCCTAGCTCGCCATACGACGACCTGGCCAAGCTGAACTAGCTCGCCATACGGCGAGCGGAACCGTTCAGGACTAGCTCGCCATACGGCGAGCTGAACCAAGCGCCTAGCTCGCCCAAGAGGCGCTGACTTTGCCCCAAGGGTTCTTACCACCCAGTTCGCCCTATGGCGACCTGAGCCATTTCTCGAGCTTCTCTCTCCAGTCTCGATCGTGCAGCTTCCCGTTTCGCCTTAATCGGAATTTCCGTTGAGATTTTATGATGAAAACAAATCAACTCAATAATCGAGACTGTCCGTACCAGCTCGCCGTATGGCAAGCTGAGAGGGCTTACCCAGCTCGCCCAATGGTGAGCTGAACTAAAACTCGAGTCTCTCGAGAGAGTCTTGATCGCGCTAGTTCTCGTTTCGTATCAGTTCGGAATTTCCATCGATATTTTAAGAGAAAAACTGCAAAGACTTGTTTTTTCGTATAAGTTCGAATCAATCGTCTAAAACGGCAACGGTCGACTTAACACCAAAGTTGCCTAAACTATTTGAGAGATCTGAACTCTCTAAACGCAATCCGGTTTTACAAAACTCTGCCATGAAAAGTCGAAAACATTCAATCATAAACACGTGATTGATTTTCGATATACAAAGCGCACCTAGTCAGTTAAGTAAACCAGCAGTACGAAGAAACAAGAACATAAACTCGGACGATGAAATCCCTTCCTCACTCCGAAACTCTCGTTGGTATTTCGTCGAAGACCGATTCATACAAAAGTAGGTCAAAAGACAAAGAACGAAGAATAGGCGGTTCCAAATCATCGATGAAACTAAGGTACGTCCGATTTGAAAATTTTATTAGACTTCTAATTTCTCATAGGTAAGAAACGAAAACATCTTGTAAACTGCCGTGAAACCTAGAGAACTTAGAATTTAGAGGATAGTCTAGCATGCTAGGTCGTAAGCAATTTTTGTCTATCTCGATTTGTTGTTCTCTAACCATTAAGGCATAACTCCCAAACCGATCCAACCTCTCTTACAACCGAGAAACGATCGCCACGCATTCAAGCATACTCATTTCCTAAAAGAAAGAAGGAGCTATAAACGCTGACGTCGTCTTAAAACCGACTCGCTCCTAGAAATTTTCGTAAATCAGACATACTCCAAGTCATCACCGATCCACCATGGTCTTTAATCAACCCGGATTGTCGATCATCCCAATCTTTCAAAGGAAACTCGTCTTTCTTCTTTCGCCAAACATTTTTCCTCGCATCAAGAAAACGCTTTCTATACAGCAAACTCTCGCAAAAATAAGCGGAAAAATATTCGGACGATGCAACACCTCGTCGAAATCATCCCAAAAGCAAACGACAATCTAAAAGCCGTCTAAGAGCTAAAGACTGATCCAAACCGTCTGGGAAATAATCTTGAAGACTATACAGCATCTCTCGTTGCAATCACACGTTTAGAAAATCTATGCGAAACTTCAGGGTGAACCTCGATAATTTGCCAAAGTCATAAAGATCTTCTCAAACTTGATATAACAAGTTTCGTATAAGAATCAAAAAATTATACGAAAAATCTTTATGCGTCAAAAATTGCTCTCATTTTCCGTCGAATCAAGTGAGAGTCACGGAATAATATATAGAACATTTGCGGCAAAAAGAAAAATCGAGAACGCACAGCAGCAATAGAGAACACACAGCAGCAATAGAGAACACGTCCTTCCTTCTTGCCGACTGATCCTATTTCTGGTCATGTGATTCATTCCGCCCGAGAAACCCGCTAAAACATTTTGCGACTAGATCTCGGTGAAATAACTTTTGGTAAAACTCCGCGAGTGACTCCGAAAAAAATATCACCGAAGAATCAAAAACTAAGCGGAAAGGTTTCTCGAAAAATCTGCGGAAACATTGTTAACCCAATGCGTCGTGCCGATTTACTAAATTCATCGCCCGTTACTTACGCGAGAAATCCTTCGTATAGTCAGGATCATGTCACAATGAAGTAACTTTCGAAACTAAACGTAACAGGTTTTGTGAAAAGTACTTTCCTTATAGCGAAAACCAAGCTATACGATCCACCACTGAGCGATCAATCTAAACTTTGCTCAGATCTCACTCTTTACCCCTTCGGTTCACGAGCATCCGCCCTCATTCCTCCCGGTTACTTCCGAGAATGAAACAACCCCGTGAACAACTCTTGACGGACTCTGCATCGAGCTTCTTAGGCTCTGTCCCCCTCGAGTAAAAAAGAAACAACTTCCATACGAACAAAGGCAAGTTTATACGAAACTTTCGTCGTATAAATCAAACCTACAATGGAAAAACGTTTTCTGTAACCACGGGCATACTTGGCATATCAAGCTCGACAAACGCTACGTGGCTATTGTCCGATCACTCTTCACTTCAATGCCAAGTTTACAAACCGACTCGACCTTATCGATTGCACGAAAGTGCCGTGGTCTAATCCTCTACCAAATACGACCTTGGCTGTACGGCCGAATACAACCTTCACGCCGAGCCAATACAATCAACGGATAATACAAACTTGTCGAAGATCGGCTAAGTTCTGTATTCTCACGATTCACACTATTTCCGAAGCAACTTTCCTACAAAATACGACGTGTAAGAAAACGCTCGTAACAGAGCTCCTGAAGCCGTACGAATCTCGGAGGGTCAACACTTCATAAAGCACCGTAACAAAAACGCTTCGTTTCGGGGAAACAACTTACGTGACCTCTCGGTCCTAATTGCTCTAGCACAAATCATAAAACTACTTAACATCCAAACAGGAATGTAAGTTTTAATTGCGAATATCCGCAAACGAACCAAAGTGTTTTTGCAAAGCAGGGTTAAGACAAAAGCCCCGCAACACCACGAACATCTTCGCGCCCGCAAACGTTTCAAACACGATACGTGGCACATGAAATAAAAACCAACTTTCGGCACTGCGAGACGTTGCAGAAGCCCGCAGAATAGTTTTACGATACAAACACCTTCCTCGATAAAGTCATTTTCATGGAAGACCTAACCGTCTGTTCGCGACAATAAAATACACAAAACTTCTTAACGTACGTATCCTTCGCGAAGGCCCGAAACTACGTAGACATCTATTAAAAATAGTTTGTTGCTGATCACAACAAACTCGCAACAGTCCTAAACAAACTTAAGTTATCTCGCAGAGATAGGTCTCGAACACCCGACACAAGGGTAATAGCGCTATAAAAGAAATCCAAACTTTTGGTCAGCACTTCCAGGCAACTTAGAAATTGTTCCCGGTGAGATGCTCGGTTCCAACCAAACGAATCGTATAAGCCGAGAATCTATCGCGGATTCTAAATCGGTATGGAATCAGGTTAAAATCGCAACAGGCAGAACGAAAGCCGACTAGTCATCGCATAGCCTCAATCCGAGAGTAAACCTAGGTCTCGCCCTAAACCCAGCAAAGTGGTCTCTAACATCTCAAGGCATGAATCGAGATCCTAAAGGCATGTCTCTTCATCTATATCTAAACGCTCACTCGATTTACTAAACATCCTAAAACGAGCAAACGAACAAGGCGATACACTAAGGGAAAAAGGAATGCGAGACGACAACTCGCGGACCTCCCTCAATATCAACTCATATTCTTCCCGCTACATTCATACGTATTAAAACACGCTCTTAAAAACGCAAACTGATTTTTAATAAAGCCGCAAAAGCGGCAGGGACTCAGAGCCGCACACGGCCAGTCCGAAAACTATAACAGCCACACTTGGCCATAGCAGACAGCCCACGAGGCTAGTCTCAAAACCAGCAAAGGTCCAATACACGTAACTAGACTGTAAAGGTCTTAGAAGGAAACAGGTCGTACGAACCTTAACTCCAAAACGAACTACGAAAAGCTTGATCCCTTCAATAGGGTACGTAGGCAGCCTTCACAAGGCGCAGCCCTAATCTTAAACGCTTTCCGCTTCCCGGAGAATGGAAAGATCACTCTCAACGGATTTTTCCAACCATTAATTCCGACTAACTTAACTAAAACTGGCTAACCACTCGCACGAACCTTACGCTGGAAGCTCAAGATTCTAGCGAGCTGGGGGGCTAACAGTTGGTGTCAAAATCGGTCACGACGGAATCAATGGCTAAAAGTCTCCGCAAAAGTAAAAATAAAAATATGTTTTATAAAACTCGAGAGATCATTTTATAAAAGTCGAGAAATCGTTTTGTAAAAGAAGATTCCGTTTTATAATACTCGAGAGATCATTTTATAAAACTCGAGAAATCATTTTATAAAACTCGAGAAATCGTTTTATAAAAGAAGTTTCCGTTTATAAAACTCGAGAGATCGTTTTATAAAACTCGAGAAGTCATTTTATAAAACTCGAGAAATCGTTTTATAAGACTCGAGAAAAGATTTCCGAACAAAAGAAATCCGCAGAAAACTCGGAAGATCGTTATCTCGGGAAAACGAAACGAACGTCGATTACACGATCGTCCGAGTTAAGCACAAAAACCGTGAAAAACCGAAACAGCCGTAAAACGCGAGCTAGTCACGTCACGACTAACTCGCCCAACAGCGAGCTAGTCTCGTCTCGACTAGTTCGCCATTGGGCGTGCTAGTCTCGTCCCAACTAGCTCGCCGTTGGGCGAGTTAGAAGCTTCCCGATTAGCTCGTCCAAGAGGCGCTGACTTTGCCCCCAAGGGTTCTTATCGCCTAGCTTGCCATACGGCGACCTGGCCAAGCTCAACTAGCTCTCTTTACGTCGAGCCGACCATCCCGAGCCTCGATCTCCCACATCCTTGATTCAAGGCATACGTCCTTCGACACGATCGTATTCCGAATCACGGTCGAAATGTCTCCCGTTTCGTCTCGATCCGTCCTATCGTTCAAGTTTTACGATAAAAACCATAAAACTTTGTTTTCTCGAAAAGAACTCGAGGAAATCGTATAAAACGACAACGGTTCAACGAAAAACCGAATATTGCCTAAACTATACGATTTATTCGAGATTTTTCTTAAAAATCGTACAAAACGCGTTGTTAATAAAACCCCGAGTAAATCGTAGAAAACAGCAACGATTAATCGAAACATCGAAAATTGCCTAGCTTTGCGATTAACTCGAGAAACTTATCTAAAAACGGCATCGTATTAGGAAACGATCTCATCTAAAGTCGTAAAACGGATTTATCGCAAAACAGCTAGGAAAGTCCTAAAACGCGATAAAAGCCACTCACGACTTTAAACGAAGTCCAACCCGAAGATACGACGACGTTTTGGCGATTTACTCGCAGAAAGAAGATAAATGTCAAACTTGAAGATAAATGTCAAGTTTGAGGATAAATAGAAGATTTCCGCGGGAAAAAAGGAAAGATCGAGATAAATGGAAGATTCCCGATAAACTCGAATCTGAGCGAAATGGAAAGACTAAACCGCCTAGGAAGGGAGTATATAAGCAAGATGCATAGGGCAGAAGCAGGAGGACAAAAATCAGAGCTCTCATCTGAGACTTTTATAATTTTTCTAGACTTAGAATTTTCCGCACCTAGAAACTTAGGCTTTTTCTCGAAAAGTTCGGTTTCTATGACTGGCGCTCGATTACTAGACGAACTCGCCCAGGCAGTTCGATCTCTGGTCCAGCTCTATCAACTGAACTACGTACGGCTTGATCCTCGAAAGGGGTACGTAGGCAGCCTTTCATAAGGTTCAGTCCGAAATCAATCAAACCCTTTTCTTATCTTTTTCTGTCTTCTGTTATCAAGCTGCGACTCGACTAGGTTTAGGGTTTTTAGGTTGATAACTCGCTAATGGCCTTCCGACCGAAGCCTTTGTAAACCCTTGTAAAGATCGCAACGCTCTTACGCGAAATTGAAATAAGATCTACTTTTTCTATAAATTCGTTTTATTACGTTTTTCATATTTTCCGCATTTATTTGGTTACTTGTCGTCGGCTTTCGCATAGATCCGGTTCCTCTAGAAAATTAGGATTTTCCTAAGTTTCCTTATTTAACGGAAATCAACAGTAGGTGAATTTCGGTTCCCACAGTTTGGGGCTAGGAGGAGGGGGGGTCGGATTACTCTTACTCATAGCTGAAAAATGCTTGATCAAAACGATGTATGGATATATGAAAGACAAAGTCGCAACTCGCAAAAATGTTGGTAAAACAACTCTAGCAGCGACTGCTCCTATAGCCAACACTCACGCAAAGGCTATAGTAATTAATAAAATCGAAAACTTAATCACGACTCTTCAACACGGAAAGAGCACGAAACAAGCTCGTGATTTCTCCTTCTAAACAAAAGGGCAACGATAAAACCAATCAAACTTCGTAACCAAATCGGAGAAATCTCAACGTGTGAAGGTTTGACCAGCTCGCCCAATGGCGAGTTGGACACGATCCTCGGTATCCTAAGCCTGATCCTATTCCAATCTCGATCATACAGCTTTTCGTTTCGTCTCAATCGGACTTTCCGTTGAGATTCTACGACCAAAACAAGTCAACTCGACGAATCGAGATCACCCGCGCCAAGCGTCTTAGCTCGCCGAACGTCGAGCTAAACCAAGCTTGCTTAGCTCGCCAAACGTAGAGCTAAACCAAGCGTCTTAGTTCGCCGAACGTAGAGCTAAACCAAGCGTCTTAGCTCGCCGAACGTAGAGCTAAACCAAGCTGGCTTAGCTCGCCAAACGTAGAGCTAAACCAAGCGTCTTAGCTCGCCGAACGTAGAGCTAAACCAAGCGTCTCAGCTCGCCAAACGTAGAGCTAAACCAAGCTGGCTTTTGCCAAACGTAGAGCTAAATCAAGCGTCTTAGCTCGCCGAACGTAGAGCTAAACCAAGCTGGCTTAGCTCGCCAAATGTAGAGCTATCTAGCTCGCCATACAGCGAGCTGAACCAAGCGCCTAGCCCGCCCAAGAGGCGCTGACTTTGCCCCAAGGGTTCTTATCGCCTAGCACGCCATACGACGACCTGGCCAAGCTGAACTAGCTCGCCATACGGCGAGCGGAACCGTTCAGGACTAGCTTGCCATACGTCGAGCTAGCTAGCTCGCCATACGGCGAGTTGAACCAAGCGCCTAGCTCACCCAAGAGGCGCTGACTTTGCCCCAAGGGTTCTCACCACCCAGTTCGCCCTATGGCAAGCTGAGCCATTTCTCGAGCTTCTCTCTCCAGTCTCGATCGTGCAGCTTCCCGTTTCGCCTTAATCGGAATTTCTGTTGAGATTTTACGACGAAAACAAATCAACTCAACGAATCGAGACTGTCCGTACCAGCTCGCCGTATGGCAAGCTGAGAGGGCTTACCCAGCTCGCCCAATGGTGAGCTGAACTAAAACTCGAGTCTCTCGAGAGAGTCTTGATCACGCTAGTTCTCGTTTCGTATCAGTTCGAAATTTCCATCGAGATTTTAAGAGAAAAACTGCAAAGACTTGTTTTTTCGTATAAGTTCGAATCAATCGTCTAAAACGGCAACGGTCGACTTAACACCAAAGTTGCCTAAACTATATGACAGATCTGAACTCTCTAAACGCAATCCGGTTTTACAAAACTCTGCCATGAAAAGTCGAAAACATTAAATCAAAAACACGTGATTGATTTTTCGATATACAAAGCGCACCTAGTCAGTTAAGTAAACCAGCAGTACGAAGAAACAAGAACATAAACTCGGACGATGAAATCCCTTCCTCACTCCGAAACTCTCGTTGGTATTTCGTCGAAGACCAATTCATACAAAAGTAGGTCAAAAGACAAAGAACGAAGAATAGGCGGTTCCAAATCATCGATGAAACTAAGGTACGTCCGATTTGAAAATTTTATTAGACTTCTAATTTCTCATAGGTAAGAAACGAAAACATCTTGTAAACTGCCGTAAAACCTAGAGAACTTAGAATTTAGAGGATAGTCTAGCATGCTAGGTCGTAAGCAATTTTTTTCTATCTCGATTTGTTGTTCTCTAACCATTAAGGCATAACTCCCAAACCGATCCAACCTCTTGTACAACCGAGAAACGATCGCCACGCATTCGAGCATACTCATTTCCTAAAAGAAAGAAGGAGCTATAAACGCTGACGTCGTCTTAAAACCGACTCGCTCCTAGAAATTTTCGTTAATCAGACATACTCCAAGTCATCACCGATCCACCATGGTCTTTAATCAACCCGGATTGTCGATCATCCCAATCTTTCAAAGGAAACTCGTCTTTCTTCTTTCGCCGAACATTTTCCCTCGCATCAAGAAAACCCTTTCTATACAGCAAACTCTCGCAAAAATAAGCGGAAAAATATTCGGACGATGCAACGCCTCGTCGAAATCATCCCAAAAGCAAACGACAATCTAAAAATCGTCTAAGCGCTAAAGACTGATCCAAACCGTCTGGGAAATAATCTCGAAGACTATACAGCATCTCTCGTTGCAATCACGCGTTTAGAAAATATCTGCAAAACTTCAGGGTGAAACTCGATAATTTGCCAAAGTCATAAAGATCTTCTCAAACTTGATATAACAAGTTTCGTATAAGAATCAAAAAAAATATACGAAAAATCTTTAGGCGTCAAAAATTGCTCTCATTTTCCGTCGAATCAAGTGAGAGTCACGGAATAATATCTAGAACATTTGCGGCAAAAAGAAAAATCGAGAACACACAGCAGCAATATAGAACACGTCCTTCCTTCTTGCAGACTGATCCTATTTCTGGTCATGTGATTCATTCCGCCCGAGAAACCCGCTAAAACATTTTGCGACTAGATCTCGGTGAAATAACTTTTGGTAAAACTCCGCGAGTGACTCCGAAAAAACTATCACCGAATAATCAAAAACTAAGCGGAAAGGTTTCTCGAAAAATCTGCGGAAACATTGTTAACCCAATGCGTCGTGCCGATTTACTAAATTCATCGCCCGTTACTTACGCGAGAAATCTTTCGTATAGTCAGGATCATGTCACAATGAAGTAACTTTCGAAACTAAACCTAACAGGTTTTGCGAAAATTGCTCTATACGATCCGGCACTGAGCGACCAATCTAAACTTTGCTCAGTTCTCACTCTTTACCCCTTCGGTTCACGAGCATCCGCCCTCATTCCTCCCGGTTACTTCCGAGAATGAAACAACCCCGTGAACAACTCTGGACGGACTCTGCATCGAGCTTCTTAGGCTCTGTCCCCCTCGAGTAAAAAAGAAACAACTTCCATACGAACAAAGGCAAGTTTATACGAAACTTTCGTCGTATAAATCAAACCTACAACGGAAAAACGTTTTCTGTAACCACGGGCATACTTGGCATATCAAGCTCGACAAACGCTACGTGGCTATTGTCCGATCACTCTTCACTTCAATGCCAAGTTTACAAACCGACTCGACCTTATCGATAGCATGAAAGTGTCGTGGTCTAATCCTCTACCAAATACGACCTTGGCTGTACGGCCGAATACAACCTTCACGCCGAGCCAATACAATCAACGGATAATACAAACATGTCGATAATCGGCTAAGTTCTGTATTCTCACGATTCACACTATTTCCGAAGCAAGTTGCCTACAAAATCCGACGTGTAAGAAAACGCTCGTAACAGAGCTCCTGAAGCCGCACAAATCTCGGAGGGTCAACACTTCACAAAGCACCGTACAGAAAAACGCTTCGTTTCGGGGAAACAACTTACGTGACCTCTCGGTCCTAATTGCTCTAGCACAAATCATAAAACTACTTAACATCCAAACAGGAATATAAGTTTTAATTGCAAATATCCGCAAACGAGCCAAAGTGTTTTTGCAAAGCAGGGTTAAGACAAAACCCCCGCAACACCACGAAACATCTTCGAGCCCGCAAATGTTTCAAACACGAAACGTGGCACATGAAATAAAAACCAACTTTCGGCGCTGCGAGACGTCGCAGAAGCCCGCAGAATAGTTTTACGATACAAACACCTTCCTCGATAAAGTCATTTTCGTGGAAGACCTTACAGTCTGTTCGCGACTATAAAATACGCAAAACTTCTTAACGTACGTATCCTTCGCGAAGGCCCGAAACTACGTAGACATCTATTAAAAATAGTTTGTTGCTGATCACAACAAACACGCAACATTCCTAAACAAACTTAAGTTATCTCGCAGAGATAGGTCTCGAACACCCGACACAAGGGTAGTAGCGCTATAAAAGAAATCCAAACTTTTGGTCAGCATTTCCGGGCAACTTAGAAATTTTTCCCGGTGAGATGCTCGGTTCTAACCAGAGGAATCGTATAAGCCGAGAATCTATCGCGGATTCTAAATCGGTATGGAATCAGGTTAAAATCGCAACAGGCAAAACGAAAGCCGACTAGTCATCGCATAGCCTGAATCCGAAAGTAAACCTAGGTCTTGCCCTAAGCCCAGCACACTGGTCTCTAACGTCTCAAGGCATGAATCGAAATCCTAAAGGCATGTATCTTCGTCTATATCTAAACGCTCACTCGATTTACTAATCATCCTAAAATGAGCAAACGAACAAGGCGATACACTAAGGGAAAAAGGAATGCGAGACGACAACTCGGGGACCTCCCTTAATATCAACTCATATTCTTCCCGCTACATTCATACGTACTAAAACACGCTCTTAAAAACGCAAACTGATTTTTAATAAAGCCGCAAAAGTGGCATGGGCTCAGAGCCGCACACAGCCAGTCCGAAAACTATAACAGCAACACTTGGCCAGTCGATTACACGAACGTTTTTAAGACAAAACAAACGCCGATTACACGAACGTTATCTCGGAAAAACAAAACAAACGTCGATTACACGATCGTTCGAATTAAGCACAAAAACCGTGAAAAACCAAAACCGCCGTAAAACGCGAGCTAGTCACATCATGACTAGCTCGCCCAACGGCGAGCTAAGCCAGCCGGATTAGCTCGCCGTTGGGCGAGCTAGTCTCGTCCCGACTAGTTCGCCCAACGGCGAGCTAAGCCAGCCGGCTTAGTTCGCCCAATGGCGAGCTAGTCTCGTCCCAACTAGATCGCCGTTGGGCGAGCTAGAAGCTTCCCGGGTAGCTCGCCCAAGAGGCGCTGACTTTGCCCTCAAGGGTTCTTATCACCTCGCTCACCAAACGGTGACCTGGCCAAGCTCAACTAGCTCTCCGTACGTCGAGCCGACCACCCCGAGCCTCGATCACCCATATCCTCGATTCAAGGCATATGTCCTTCGACACGATCGTATTCCGAATCACGGTCGAAATGTCTCCCGTTTCGTCTCGATCCGTCCTATCGTTCAAGTTTTACGATAAAAACCGTAAAACTTTGTTTTCTCGAAAGGAACTCGAGGAAATCGTATAAAACGACAACGGTTAAACGAAAAACCGAATATTTCCTAAACTATACGAATTATTCAAGATTTTTCTTAAAAATCGTACAAAACGCGTTTTTAATAAAACCTCGAGTAAATCGTAGAAAACGGCAACGATTAATCGAAACATCGAACATTTCCTAGCTTTACGATTAACTCAAGAAACTTATCTAAAAACGGCATTGTATCAGGAAACGATCTCATCTAAAGTCGTAAAACGGATTTATCGCAAAACGGCTCGGAAAATCCTAAAACGCGATAAAAGCCACTCACGACTTTAAACGAAGTCCAACCCGAAGATATGACGACGTTTTGGCGATTTACTCGCAGAAAGAAGATAAATGTCAAACTTGAAGATAAATGTCAAGTTTGAGGATAAATAGAAGATTTCCGCGGGAAAAAAGGAAAGATCGAGATAAATGGAAGATTCCCGATAAACTCGAATCTGAGCGAAATGGAAAGACTAAACCGCCTAGGAAGGGAGTATATAAGCAAGAGGCATAGGGCAGAAGCAGGAGGACGAAAATCAGAGCTCTCATCTGAGACTTTTACAATTTTTCTAGACTTAGAATTTTCCGAACTTAGAAACTTAACCTTTTTCTCGACAAGTTCGGTTTCTATGACTGGCGTTCGATTACTAGACGAACTTGCCCAGGCAGTTCGATCTCTGGTCTAGCTCTATCAACTGAACTACGTTCGACTTGATCCTCGAAAGGGGTACGTAGGCAGCCTTTCATAAGGTTCAGTCCGAAATCAATCAAACTCTTTTCTTATCTTTTTCCGTCTTTTGTTATCAAGCTGCAACTCGACTAGGTTTAGGGTTTTTATGTTGATAACTCGCTAAAGGCCTTGCGGCCGAAGCCTTTGTAAACCCTTGTAACGATCGCAACGCTCTTACGCGAAATCGAAATAAGATCTACTTTTTCTATAAATTTGTTTTCTTACGTTTTTCATATTTTCCGCATTTATTTGGTTACTTGTCGTCAGCTTTCACAGAGATCCGGTTCCTCTGAAAAATTAGGGTTTTCCTAAGTTTCCTTATTTAACGGAAATCGACAGTAGGTGAATTTCAGTTCCCACAATATTTAGAACGCCCTGTGATATAAAACCAGTGGAAATTAAATAGATCATTGTGAGGAAGAGAAATGAAGGGAGAAATCGTGAGATGTAGAACATAAAATCACATGTTCTAGTTGTCTATGTTTGTACTTACAGCATTCAAGCAGGGCTTGTTGCACAAGGATTCTCACAGAGATCAGGAATAGATTATAAGGAGATATACTCCCTTGTGGTGGATGCTACTACATTTCGAGTTAATATGTCTAGATATAAGAGAGAAATTAGTTTTGCATGTAGTAGCATACTTATATGGTCCACTGGATAATTTGATATACATGAAAGTACCAGAAAGTATTGAGCTCAAAGATAAGAAAACAACATTGTATAAATCTATTTATGGACTGAAACAAAGCAGCTGCATATAGTATAATAGATTAAGTGAATATTTAGTGAAAGAGATCTATAAGAATGACCCAATCAGTCCATGTATTTTATAAAGAAATTCGATAGTCATTGTTTTGTGATCATAGTTTATTTTATACTGACCAGCCTAAAGAGGGGTTAATTGGTTTTGCTGATGCAGGTTAGCTATCAAGTTCACATAATATTTTAGGTATTCATAAACAGGCTGTGAGTGTGTTTGGCCGCAGGCTTGGTGATCCATGAGACAAATCAGTAGTATCATCAAAACACGCCTAGACTCTAGCCATTCGTGAGACAAGCCTTGAATGTGACATATCCGTGGAGACTTAACATGTATTATCAGTGTGTGGCATGGCCAATGGCAAGAAGCACCAACCATAATGGCCGAAGGGATTACCCGTGAGTATGTTTGGTCGAGGACCATAACCCAACATATCTGATCAGAGTATGTGGTGTAGTCGACAACAAAGAAACACATACTGCCCAAGTTCTCTTCACCCATGAATTATAAGAGAGTGGCGAGGTACAAGTACTTCAAGTTTGTTCAAGCTTAAGGACCTTCAGTGAGGTTCAAATCAGGGGAAGTAATACGTGTTGTACTCTTTTTCCTTTATATGGTTTTATCCCCGTTTTCCATATTGGGTTTTGGATTTTTCTGGAAAAGATTTAATGAGGCAACATCCAAAGAGTATTACAAACTCTTAATGGTTATGACATCCAAGGGTGAGTGTTATAAACCATTGTATTGTTGATATCATAAACCGGCCCAATCGGCCCGGTCCATTAAGCCCATAGGCGGCTAGACCATCTTTCCTTTTCTCCATCGGCTGGTTTTTTCTTTTCGTATATGGACTATGTTTTGTACTATTTCCTTTTCCATGTTGGTTTAGAATTTCCTTTTACTTACTTGTAATTCCCTATATAAAGGGCACTTTATGATTTATGAATAATATACATCCATTCCCCTATTAGTTTTGTAACACTAACCAAATTATTTTACAATAAATTAAGCAAATTTATTTAAAATGTGACTAGAAACTTTAAATGGTATATATTCATATATATAATTATTTTTTTTTACATAAAAAATATACACTCTAAAATTTTGAGTTAAAAATATAAAGTTATTTTCAAATATATATATATTGAACACACAGCAGCAATAGAGAACACGTCCTTCCTTCTCGCCGACTGATCCTATTTCTGGTCATGTGATTCATTCCGCCCGAGAAACCCGCTAAAACATTTTGCGACTAGATCTCGGTGAAATAACTTTTGGTAAAACTCTGCGAGTGACTCCGGAAAAACTATCACCGAAGAATCAAAAACTAAGCGGAAAGGTTTCTCGAAAAATCTGCGGAAACATTGTCAACCCAATGTGTCGTGCCGATTTACTAAATTCATCGCCCGTTACTTACGCGAGAAATCCTTCGTATAGTCAGGATCATGTCATAACGAAGTAACTTTCGAAAGTAAACGTAACAGGTTTTGCGAAAAGGACTTTCCTTATAGCAAAAACCAAGCTATACGATCTGGCACTGAGCGACCAATCTAAACATTGCTCCCTCACGCCACGATCTGAAAGATCTCACTCTTTACCCCTTCGGTTCACGCCCGAAAATGAAACTACCCCGTGAACAACTCTGCATGGACTCTGCATCGAGCTTCTTAGGCTCTGTCCCCCTCGAGTAAAAAAGAAACAACTTCCATACAAACAAAGGCAAGTTTATACGAAACTTTCGTCGTATAAATCAAACCTACAACGGAAAAACGTTTTCTGTAACCACGGGCATACTTGGCATATCAAGCTCGACAAACGCTACGTGGCTATTTTCCGATCACTCTTCACTTCAATGCCAAGTTTATAAACCGACTCGACCTTATCGATAGCACAAAAGTGTCGTGGTCTAATCCTCAACCAAATACGACCTTGGCTGTATGGCCGAATACAACCTTCACGCCGAGCCAAAACAATCAACGGATAATACAAACTTGTCGAAAATCGGCTAAGTTCTGTATTCTCACGATTCACACTATTTCCGAAGCAAGTTGCCTACAAAATACGACGTGTAAGAAAACGCTCGTAACAGAGCTCCTGAAGCCGTACGAATCTCGGAGGGTCAACACTTCATAAAGCACCGTAACAAAAAAAACGCTTCGTTTCGAGGAAACAACATACGTGACCTCTCGGTCCTAATTGCTCTAGCACAAATCATAAAACTACTTAACATCCAAACAGGAATGTAAGTTTTAATTGCGAATATCCGCAAACGAACCAAAGTGTTTTTGCAAAGCAGGGTTAAGACAAAAGCCCCGCAACACCACGAACATCTTCGCGCCCGCAAACGTTTCAAACACGATACGTGGCACATGAAATAAAAACCAACTTTCGGCACTGCGAGACGTTGCAGAAGCCCGCAGAATAGTTTTACGATACAAACACCTTCCTCGACAAAGTCATTTTCCTGGAAGACCTAACAGTCCGTTCGCGACTATAAAATACGCAAAACTTCTTAACATACGTATCCTTCGCGAAGGCCCGAAACTACGTAGACATCTATTAAAAATATTTTGTTGCTGCTCACAACAAACTCGCAACAGTCCTAAACAAACTTAAGTTATCTCGCAGAGATAGGTCTCGAACACCCGACACAAGGGTAATAGCGCTATAAAAGAAATCCAAACTTTTGGTCAGCACTTCCAGGCAACTTAGAAATTGTTCCCGGTGAGATGCTCGGTTCCAACTAGACGAATCGTATAAGCCGAGAATCTATCGCGGATTCTAAATCGGTATGGAATCAGGTTAAAATCGCAACAGGCAAAACGAAAGCCGACTAGTCATCGCATAGCCTCAATCCGAAAGTAAACCTAGGTCTTGCCCTAAACCCAGCAAAGTGGTCTCTAACGTCTCAAGGCATGAATCGAGATCCTAAAGGCATGTCTCTTCGTCTATATCTAAACGCTCACTCGATTTACTAAACATCCTAAAACGAGCAAACGAACAAGGCGATACACTAAGGGAAAAAGGAATGCGAGATGACAACTCGCGGAGCTCCCTCAATATCAACTCATATTCTTCCCGCTACATTCATACGTATTAAAACACTCTCTTAAAAACGCAAACTGATTTTTAATAAAGCCGCAAAAGAGGCAGGGACTCAGAGCCGCACACGGCCAGTCCGAAAACTATAATAGCCACAATTGGCCATAGCAGACAGCCCACGAGGCTAGTATCAAAACCGGCAAAGGTCCAATACACGTAACTAGACTGTAAAGGTCTTAGAAGGAAACAGGTCGTACGAACCTTAACTCCAAAACGAACTACGAAAGGCTTGATCCCTTCAATAGGGTACGTAGGCAGCCTTCACAAGGCGCAGCCCTAATCTTAAACACTTTCCGCTTCCCAAAGAATGGAAAGATCACTCTCAACGGATTTTTCCAACCATTAATTCCGCCTAACTTAACTAAAACTGGCTAACCACTCGCACGAACCTTACGCTGGAAGCTCAAGATTCTAGCGAGCTGGGGGGTAACAGTTGGTGTCAAAATCGGTCACGATGGAATCAATGGCTAAAAGTCTCCGCAAAATTAAAAATAAAAATACGTTTTATAAAACTCGAGAGATCATTTTATAAAAGTCGAGAAATTGTTTTGTAAAAGAAGATTCCGTTTTATAAAACTCGAGAGATCATTTTATAAAACTCGAGAAATCATTTTATAAAACTCGAGAAATAGTTTTATAAAAGAAGTTTCCGTTTATAAAACTCGAGAGATCGTTTTATAAAACTCGAGAAGTCATTTTATAAAACTCGAGAAATCGTTTTATAAGACTCGAGAAAAGATTTCCGAACAAAGGAAATCCGCAGAAAACTCGGTAGATCGTTATCTCGGAAAAACGAAACGAACGTCGATTACTCGATCGTCCGAGTTAAGCACAAAAACCGTGAAAAACCGAAACTGCCGTAAAACGCGAGCTAGTCACGTCACGACTAACTCGCCCAACGGCGAGCTAGTCTCGTCTCGACTAGATCGCCCAACGGCGAGCTAAGCCAGCCGGCTTAGCTCGCCGTTGGGCGTGCTAGTCTCGTTCCAACTAGCTCGCCGTTGGGCGAGCTAGAAGCTTCTCGGTTAGCTCGTCCAAGAGGCGCTGACTTTGCCCCCAAGGGTTCTTATCGCCTAGCTCGCAATACGGCAACCTGGCCAAGCTCAACTAGCTCTCTGTACGTCGAGCCGACCATCCCGAGCCTCGATCTCCCACATCCTTGATTCAAGGCATACGTCCTTCGACACGATCGTATTCCGAATCACGGTCGAAATGTCTCCCGTTTCGTCTCGATCCGTCCTATCGTTCAAGTTTTACGATAAAAACCGTAAAACTTCGTTTTCTCGAAAAGAACTCGAGGAAATCGTATAAAACGACAACGGTTAAACGAAAAATTGAATATTGCCTAAACTATACGATTTATTCGAGATTTGTTTTAAAAATCGTACAAAACGCGTTGTTAATAAAACCCCGTGTAAATCGTAGAAAACAGCAAGGATTAATCGAAACATCGAAAATTGCCTAGCTTTACAATTAACTCGAGAAACTTATCTAAAAACGGCATCGTATCAGGAAACGATCTCATCTAAAGTCGTAAAACGGATTTATCGCAAAACAGCTCGGAAAGTCCTAAAACGCAATAAACGCCACTTGCGACTTCAAACGAAGTCCAACCCGAAGATACGACGACGTTTTGGCGATTTACTGGCAGAAAGAAGATAAATGTCAAACTTGAAGATAAATGTCAAGTTTGAGGATAAATAGAAGATTTCCGCGGCAAAAAAAGGAAAAATCGAGATAAATGGAAGATTCCCGATAAAATCGAATCTGAGCGAAATGGAAAGACTAAACCGCCTATGAAGGGAGTATATAAGCAAGAGTCATAGGGCAGAAGCAGGAGGACAAAAATCAGAGCTCTCATCTGAGACTTTTACAATTTTTCTAGACTTAGAATTTTCCGCACCTAGAAACTTAGGCTTTTTCTCGACAAGTTTGGTTTCTATGACTGGCGCTCGATTACTAGACGAACTCGGCCAGGAAGTTCGATCTCTGGTCCAGCTCTATCAACTGAACTACATACGGCTTGATCCTCGAAAGGGGTACGTAGGCAGCTTTTCATAAGGTTCAGTCCAAAATCAATCAAACCCTTTTCTTATCTTTTTCCGTCTTTTGTTATCAAGCTGTGACTCGACTAGGTTTAGGGTTTTTATGTTGATAACTCGCTAATGGCCTTCCGGCCGAAGCCTTTGTAAACCCTTGTAACGATCGCAACGCTTTTACGCGAAATCGAAATAAGATCTACTTTTTCTATAAATTTGTTTTATTACGTTTTTCATATTTTCCGCATTTATTTGGTTACTTGTCCTCGGCTTTCGCAGAGATCCGGTTCCTCTGAAAAATTAGGGTTTTCCTAAGTTTCCTTATTTAACGGAAATCGACAGTAGGTGAATTTCGGTTCCAACAATATTTAGAACGCCCTATGATATAAAACCAGTGGAATATAAATGGATCATTGTGAGGAAGAGAAATGAAAGGAGAAATCGTGAGATGTAGAACATAAAATCACATGTTCTAGTTGTCTATGTTTCTACTTACAGCATTCAATCACGGCTTGTTGCACAAGGATTCTCACAGAGATCAGGAATATATTATAAGGAGATATACTCCCTTGTGGTGGATGCTACTACATTTCGAGTTTTAATATGTCTAGCTATAAGAGAAAAATTAGTTTTGCATGTAGTAGCATACTTATATGGTTCACTGGATAATTTGATATACATGAAAGTACCAGAAAGTATTGAGCTCAAAGATAAGAAAACAACATTGTATAAATCTATTTATGGACTGAAACAAAGCATCTGCATATAGTATAATAGACTAAGTGAATATTTAGTGAAAGAGATCTATAAGAATGACCCAATCAGTCCATGTATTTTATAAAGAAATTCGATAGTCATTGTTTTGTGATTTATTTTATACTGGCCAGCCTAAAGAGGGGTTAATTGGTTTCGCTTATGCAGGTTATCTATCAAGTTCACATAATATTTTAGGTATTCATAAACAGGCTGTGAGTGTGTTTGGCCGCAGGCTTGGTGATCCATGAGACAAATCAGTAGTATCATCAAAACACGCCTAGACTCTAGCCATTGTGAGACAAGCCTTGAATGTGACATATCCGTGGAGACTTAACATGTATGATCAGTGTGTGGCATGGCTAATGGCAAGAAGCACCAACCATAACGGCCGAAGGGATTACCCGTGAGTATGTTTGGTCGAGGACCATAACCCAACATATCTGATCAGTGTATGTGGTGTAGTCAACAACAAAGAAACACATACTGCCCAAGTTCTCTTCACCCATGAATTACAAGAGAGTGGCTAGGTACAAGTACTTCAAGTTTGTTCAAGCTTAAGGACCTTCAGTGAGGTTCAAATCAGGGGAAGTAATACGTGTTGTACTCTTTTTCCTTTATATGGTTTTATCCCGTTTTCCATATTGGGTTTTGGATTTTTCTGGAAAAGTTTTAATGAGGCAACATCCAAAGAGTATAACAAACTCTTAATGGTTATGACATCCAAGGGGGAGTATTATAATCATTGTATTGTGGATATCATAAACCAGCCCAACCGGGCCGGTCCATTAAGCCCATAGGCGGCTAGACCATCTTTCCTTTTCTCCATCGGCTGGTTTTTTCTTTCGTATATGGACTATGTTTTGTACTATTTCCTTTTCCATGTTGGTTTAGAATTTCCTTTTACTTACTTGTAATTCCCTATATAAAGGGCACTTTATGATTTATGAATAATATACATCCATTCCCCTATTAGTTTTATAACACTAACCGAATTATTAGAGTCATATTTTACAATAAATTAAGCAAATTTATTTAAAATGTGACTAGAAACTTTAAATGTATATATTCATATATATAATTATTTTGTTTTGCATTAAAAATATACACTCTAAATTTTTGTGTTAAAAATATAGTTATTTTCAAATATATATATATATATATATATATATATATATATGTTAAAAAATTTGATGTTAATATAATGCATACATATATCTGTATTATTAAAAATGAACTACATTTTACAAATAACTTTTACTTCACTTTAATATCTACCAACTTGTGCCAATGAATTAATAACAAGGAATTAATTAAATATTTTGCTAGATTCTTTTCTATCCAAACTTACTAAACGTAATTAATTAACATAAAATCATTTATTTGTTATATTATTATCTAACCAAAGTTACCAAATTACAGTATTACTCTAACGGGTTATTGGAACTAAATTTTACAATATATTAAGAAAATTTATTTAAAATGTGACTAGAAACTTAAATGCTATATATTCATGTATATAATTATTTCATTTCACATATAAAATATAATCTATAGTTTGATGATTAATATAATTCATACATATATTTGAATTATTACAATACAACAAATACAGTGTATTTAAATATTTTCCTGAAAACTGAACATAGAATTAGAATTTATTTAGCTTATAAAAACTTAGAGACATATCTATCTTATTAAAACATAAATACATATTTATTTTGGAAAATTATAATTATCAACATCCATAAATATCATATTTTTTTTAATTTATATATAAATACATCAAAAATGGTTACTGTAGTTAAAAATATTAACTGCTGAATATTTTATATAACAGATTATTTTGATTGATTTTATATCAAACTGCAATATGAGCAATCAACAAATTATAAACAATTAAAAATCATCTATCTATCATAAAGTTATATATTATAAATCAAACAAATATCCATACAGATACATATTTGTGGAATTATTAAATTAACTTCATATGTTTATTATATTAAACCAATACATGTGCAGGTGCACAGGTCGATCTCTAGTTTGGATTACTTTTGGTCAAACTCAATTAGTTAGGTCCCTTTTAGTGCAGATTTTTCGTTAGGATTTAATTATTATATTTAAATGAATTAGTCGATGTTGGGCTGAACCAAATCAATAATAATCTATACTATTAAAATAAAATACCTACTAGGTTTTTGATATTGCATAATTACAATGTCATGTTACTACTTAATTTCTAACATAATTAACTATATTTTTATCCGTTGCGCGTAAAAATTTATATTTATAAATTAGGAGAATTTTCCAAAATGATTCAAAACTTGATTTTTAATACAAAATTATACCTCAAATTCAATTAAATGCAAAAGTAACTTAAAAGTCTAGTGAAATTATAACAGTCCCCTTATGAACAAACAAAAAACATGTATTCAGTTTTATCATTATAACCATCCGTTAGAGAAGTCTTCTCTGAGAAGACTTTTTTGTAAGTCTTCTAGTTCGATAGATCTTAAAACAATTTAAAATTTTTTTAAATAATATTTTGATGGGTAAATTTAAAATCATGTAGTAATAAAAATTTCTCAATGATGTAAATTTAATTTATCTAAATTTGAATTATTTTCAACATAGATGAGTGAATGTAGATTGAGTCGTGATAGTCTTTGGTTTAGGGTATCTTTAATAATAAAGTTGGTTTTTTCACTCCTTGGGGGGAATTAATACACTTGTCACATTCTTATTTGTTAATTTTTTAATGGGTTTTGGGCTTCTATAGAAATTTGTAAAACAGTTTAAACGGGTTTGGTCTTCTACACAGTGTTTAATATGTTTTGTTAAAAAGCGCAGTGAATCGTCTTCTTCGCTGCGCATTCGTCCACATCCGACCTAAGTTATAGAGACCAAAGTCAGACGGTCACTTCTCTGTAACGCCTCGAGGTCGCATTGACCCACTCTTAAGCATTCAATTGAGTTTATCCCCTCCGTAGAGTAACCAAGAAAAAACTCATACTATAAATATCTCCACACAAAGGATTCGGTTGAGACTCACCAACAGTTAAGAAGCGTTATGGACTGTATCAGCTCCTGCAAATTCAAAACTCTAAAGCTCACAGATGTTCTTACAAACTTCCCAGATATCTCAATAGTAATGTGTTCGTCTTCTTCCTTTACCCATTTGAAAACATAACCAAATTCTTGCATATTAAATTTCATATTGTTTAAGCCACTCTATTTATTATTTCACTGACTGTAGGTAAATCAAATTTAATGGAAGTTACTCACATAAAAAAAGACTCTTGAAACATCTAAGATGAAATATAAAACTTGAGAATCTATCTTCCTTCTTTAACTGATCACTTCCTAACTCTCAGAAATCTTGGACCAGCTGGACAAAAACGTGTTCTTTCTAGAACAGGGTAGGATGCATAGATCAAAAATGGAAACGAGGTATATAATAAATCATTTTCTACTGATTTAATTTTAGTTCTCTTTGTTTTTTTATTTATCTTCACCATCAACTAAACCCTAAATATACACCATGAAGCGAATTCAAGTTTGTGAAAAATGGATGTGATGGTAAAGTACTAAAGCTGCTCCAAACAAGGGGAGAGCTACAACTCCTTATGACTACATGTACATGAAAATGTGAGACTCTGGCTTCTTACTAAGTTTAATACACAAGCAAAAAAGATAGATATATAAAGATGGTGCTAAAGTGCATTATTGATTCACTTTTTTTTTTGTTAAGCTTTGTACCATTAGATGCAATATGTAACCCCTGATCATTATGGAGCTTCACAACATGTTGGATGGTGAAGCCAACCAGACGACATCAGTTTGTAAGCTAATCCAAAAAGGCTGTATGGAAGATTCTAGCAGCCGCTATCTAGGTTTGCTTTCTCAGTTCAGACCCTACTTCTTTAAGGTTTGTTGGTCATAAGGTTGCATCCAACTTTAACCGAGTATAAGCTGAATATAGTCAGAAAGTAATTGACCCATTAACCACAGTAAAGGCACGTGTGAACAATGATGGTGTAGCCACCGCACTTATCCAATACCAGTGGCGTCCAAAGTCGTTCGTCACTGTTTGTAGTTTGTCAGAGACATGGGATCTTGCAGTTTCAACATCGAATAAATCAAAAGCTGATTTTGGCATGACACGTCAGGTGATTTAATTATTTGTGAATGTTCACAAAACAAAAGAGTTATCAGAAAGTGATATTGTACATTTACATTTCTTTCGTCTCCCATGTCCTCTTCAGTTCATACATAATATGATGTTATATAGATTTATCACTTTCTTTTATTGATCAACCATTGGGTTTATGACTATAAGTTTTTAATACGTCACTTCATCTTTTCTTTAGATTTTGTACTGCAAATTGGTGTAAAAAACACATACATACTTACATTAAAAAATTGATTTTACAATGGCGCACCCCTAGTGGTAACATATATTGTATTATTGTTGGTATTTTAGGGTTAGATTTTGAAATCTTATATTTTATTTTTTTTCAAATTGATCTATATATGTTTAGTAACTATCTAATAACTTGATTTAAACACATTTTAAGTTTCTTTTAAGTTTAAGAAACTGTTTTTTGCATAGTTATTTAATTTTAGGGTCTACAAGACTGTCAGAAGACGTTAAGAAGACTTCTTTTGAAGTCTTCTAAGATTTCCCTCATAAGTTTAGTAGAATTTGGCGTCCCCGCCTATATTTTAGAACAATTTAGGTTTCCCGCCTAACTCAAAATCTTCCAGAAGTCTTCTGAGAGAAGTCTTCCAGAAGTCTTCTCATGTATTAAATCTTAAAAGTAATTAATAATATTTATAGGGTAAGATTTTGAAATCTTATCTGTTTTTTTAATTCATCATATATGTGTTTAGTGACTATAATAACTTGATTTAAAAAAAAAAATCTAAGTATGTTTTAAGTTTAATGAAGTGTTCTATGCTTAGTTATTTGATTATAGGATCTGAAGACTAAGAGAAGACTTCTTGGGAAGTCTTTTGACATATTCCCGCCTAAATATTAGTAGAATTTAGATTTTCTGCCTAAAGTGAAGTCATCTAGAAGTCTTCCAAAAGTCTTTTGTATCAAAAATATTTAACTCAATTGAAATTTTGTCTCCTTATATAATGAAAATTTACACATTCTCTTTCTTCCTCTCAAATGGCTGCAACAAATATGTAATATTTCTCACTCTAGAACTCTCCAACCTCTCTCTAATCTCTTTGAACATCAAAACACCAAACTTTATACTCATTCTCATTTTTTTCTTATGTCCTCTCATTAATTTATCTTCTTTTTACAGGTTTTTCATTACATAGTTCTCATATTTCACTCAAGGTTGATCTATAAATTTTGGATATGTATTTTGTGTGTGTTTATATATTAGATTCTAAGAAGCTATAGATTCAACATAAGATGACTGTATTGTTTATTATTCAAGCATACAACAAAATTATTTTAAAGTTTTTCTATATTTTGAAACCATTTGAAAGTTTTTGAATTTACAGGTTTTTCAGATCTGAAATAGACTTTGAAAGACTTCTCAGAAGACTTTCAGAAGACTTCACGGGAAATCTTCTTAGACATTTTATGCTACAAGACTCCCCATGAAGTTTTCAGAAAGTCTTCCAAAGTCTTCTGCCTAAAGTGGTACAAATTTTGGATATGTACATTGAGTATTTTATATATTAGATTATATAAAGTTATAAATTCAACCTACTGTGACTGTTTTGTTTATTATTTAAGCATAAAAAATATTTTTGAATTTTTCTCTGTTTTAAATCCATTGAATGCTTTTGAATATGTAGATTTTTCAGATCTTAGTCATGCTTTGGAAGACTTCTCTGAAGACTCTTGAAAGACTCTCCGAAGACATATTGGGAAATCTTCTAATGCGTTATATTTTAGAAGACATGGGAAATCTTCCAAAGTCTTATGCCCAAAGTGGTTATGTATTTTTTGTGTTTTATATATTAGATTCTAAAAGGTTATAGATTCAACCTATGTGACTGTTTGTTTATTATTTAAGACATTTTTTTTGAAGTTTTCTCTGTTTTTTATCCATTTGAATATGCAGTTTTTTCAGATCTAAATCAGACTTTAGAAGACTTTTCAAAAGATCCTTGGAACACTCTCGGGAGACTCTTGGACGAAGTCTTCTGAAATCTCCTACCCAAAATGGTACAAAGAGATGATGTTAAGTGAAGCCCAAGCTTATCTATGTTGAGGAATGATATCAAGCTCAATGTGTAATTGTTTTGTTTATGGTCTGTTTTATGATTTGTATGTGTACTATTTTAGTTTTGAATTCTTTTGTAAATTTAAAGAAATGTTGATCAAAATAATTTGGTAAATATATTTATGTTTGCCAAAAGTACTTGACATTATTGAAGTTATTGACACAACATATCAAGAAATATTTTTAACCATTCTAGACACTCATAACAAAAATCAATAACACAAAAACTTAGTCAAATTTACTAAAACCAAGAAAGAACACTTCTCAAGAAAACTTAGTCAAATTCACACAAAAAAAAAAAATTGAAGTCTTCCTTTAACATTATCAATAACAAACGATTTCTTGATATAGTTCTTTAAAAAAAATAATGAGAGAACAAGTTAAGTCTCCATAAGTCTTCTCCGTATAGTTATCGGCCGAATCATCTGCAAAAAAAAATTAAATCAGATTAGAACACATTACCAAACACAAAACATCAACTTATTAAAACAAAATCATCGGAGAAGACTTCTTATGAAGTCTTATACAAGTCTTCTACGAGGAAGACGTACGGGAGACTTCCTCGTTTAGCTAGAAACATTATTAAACATCAATGTTTGTACTTCATAATTATCACAAATTAAGTTATGAATTCGACTATATAGTTCCATTATTGAATAAAAACATGAATTAGCAAGAAAATATTAAAATTTCATTTTAATTTTAGATAAATTTGAAGATTAATAAATATTTACGTAGAAGACTTCTTTTGAAGTCATCCGAGGAAGACTTCTTTTGAAGTCATCCGAGGAAGACTTCAAAAGAAGTCTTATGTCTAGGTCATTTTTGCAATTTCAAATTTACGAAGGAAGACTTCTTAAGAAGTCTACTCTACAGAAGACATCCTTGGAATTCTTCTTTTGTAAATATTGGCTTAATTTTGAAATTGAAATTTTTTCGAAATTCCCAGAGAAGATTTCCAAGGAAGTCTTCTCGGATAAATAGGTTAGTTTTAAATTTTACCAAAGTTGGTCAGAAACTTGACTTTTTGTAGAGGACTTCTAAGGAAGTCTACCGGGTGAATACTTCAAAAGAAGTCTTCTATAAGTCGTATGGAAGTCTTCTAAATATCGCAAGAAGTCTGCTAGGTTATTTTTGCAATTGATTATATCTGACTTTTCCAAAGAAGACGTCTTTAAGTCTTCCGTAGAATGACTTTTATAGAGGTCTTCTCTCGCGGGCAAAGGTTTGACCAAGACCCAAAATTAAACTCAAGAAGACTTCTTTTGAAGTTTTCTACAAGACGGCTTCTTTAGAAGTCTTCTACAAGACGGCTTCCTTAGAAGTCTTCTACAAGACGACTTCTTTAGAAGTCTTTGCTTTTTGTTAAATGTTTTTACTTTTATTTTTCAATTGCAAAACTAACCCACGCAGACATCTTCTGACATTGAGAAGACTTTCAGAAAACTTCTATAGAATTTTTCTCCTGGAAGACTACTAAAGAAGTCTTATACTAAGAGTCAAATATCTTACTAACTTTGGTCAAATTTAAAACTAATATGTTAAGTCTTCTCTTAGAAATTCAAATTTTTTTGTTTACAAAGGAAAGTTAGAATATTTCTAGGGAAGTCTTCTATTAAAAACACACAAACGGTCAATTACAAAACTAACCTATGTATTGACCAGAAGACGTTTAGAAGAGAGAAGTCTTCTCGGTGAAGAAGACTTCTTTAGAACAGATCTGAAAAAATATAATGTGGTTCGCGATTTCATACCTTGAACTCGTGAAATGACTTGTGTGGTTTCTCCAATCACCCAGAACTTCACCACAACAGCTACCTACTCGTTAATCACCAAGAATCGCGATCTTATGAACCTTACATAAATTGTAATCAAAATCTTCAGATTTCTTGATGAATTTTTAGAGAAGTGTAAGATATGTGGATTGTGTGGATAGAAAATGAGAAAGGATGAGAAAAAATCGAAACTTTAGGGCATTAACACTCACAATTTGGTAGTTCATGGTGGTTGAGGTATTGATGTCATTGGCAAAGTTGTAAATATTTGGTGAAGATGAGGATGTTAAAGTAAAAGCATCATTTTTGAAGAAAAAAAATGACATTTTCGTGAATAACTAAAACTTCTAGGGTGAATAGGACAAAACAAAATTTCAAAGAAAGCATAGGTTACTATTGTGTTTGACTTGAAATTTTGAGTCACTTTTGAAAGAACCCCTATAATTTATGTGTTTAATTAAAAAGTTATGATTTGTTAATATTTATAAACTTTATTTGGTGTTCGGATTGTACTTTTGATTTTTTTTTGGTTAATATTTGGTTGTGGCTTTTAGTTTTCGGTTTAGGAAATATAATAATAGTTCAAATATTTATAAATTTGAGTTTGGTTTGGATTTATATTCCAAGTTCAGTTCGAATATGGGGATCTTACAAACTGTTTTATCTTTATTCTGATTTAGGTAGCTATTATAGCTTTGGTTACATTTTCTAGTTTTTATTTGGCAAGTTAACTCAACTAGTATGAATTTTATTAATTATTATCACAACCATACAAAAAAAATTTTTATTACTACCTTTTTTTTAATACACAGCGTGCCCTTTTTTACGTTGTGAGAAAAAACATATTTATGAGAATGCCATTACTTTATTGTGCCACGTAGGCAAAAAATTGGGTCCACGTAAGAATGCGGCATAAAACTCAGCCTCAATATGATATGAACTTCGTTACGGCCGAGATATAGGTGCGTTGCGGCTGACTTAACTAACCTAGCTGACTTATGAGAAATAAGCTGAGTTATGAACATAACTCAGTCGATCGTTACGGCTGACTTAAAAAAATCTGGCTGGTTTATGTGATAACGGCTGAGTTACGGTCAGATATTACGAATGACTTATACATCCTTAGGCTGGTTCCTGAAAAATCCGACTGAGTTCTAGTTACCATACGGCTTAGTTAACTATCGCGGCTGGTTAATTGATCGTCGACCGGCCGAGTTGTGAGATGTTTTTACAGCTGAGTTATATTTAATCAGCCGTCATAAAGTGGAGTAACAGTAAACTCAGCTGATTGTGGGAACCGAAATCCACCTACTGTCAATAAATCGTAAATAAGAAAACTTTGGGAAAACCCTAAGTTTCCAGAGGAACCGGCAATCTGCAGAACCGCACAACGAAGATTAAGAAAACGACGAACTTAGAATTTAAAAGAGAATAAACGAAATCGAGAGCAAAGAGGTTCTTATTCCGAATCTGCGTAAGAACTGTTACAACGAGAGTAGCCTTAGCTGCGTGAGCCGTCGGCGAAATCCCTAGAAGTCTAAGAACGAAAACCCTAGTTGAGACGCAGCTCGCTAACAGAAAACGGAAATATTCCTAAATGCTAATCTTGGTGGTGAGAGCTCTGAAAATCGTGTCCCTTGCTTCTGCCCTAGACCTCTTACTTATATACTCCTCGCCTTGGCCATTCGGTCTTTCCATTTCGCCCAGATTTGAGTATATCGGGAATCTTCCATTTTTCTCGATCCTTCCTTTTCTTCCGCGGAAATCTTCTATTTTTCTTCAAACCTTCCTTTTATCTTCAAGCTTGACATTTATTTTCCTCCTGCGAGCAAACCGTCAAAACGTTATCGTATCTTTGGGTTAGATTCCGTTAAGATCGCGAGATGGGCTTTTATCGCGTTTTAGGACCTTCCGGGCCGTTCTGCGATAAATCCGTTTTCCGACTTTGTACGGGATCGTTTCCTGATTTGATGCCCTTTTTAGTAAATTCCTCGAGTTAATCGTAAGGTTTTACGATTTACTCGACGTTTTTATTAAAACGCGTTTTTTACGATTTACTCGACGATTTTTGTCGAGAAAACGAATTTTTACGGTTTTTATCGTAAAACTCGAACGATAGGACGGATCGAGATGGAACGGGAGACATTTCAGCCGTGGTTCAGAATGCGACCGTGTCAAAAGACGTAAGTTTTGAATCGGGGATGCGGGAGATCGAGGCTCGGGATGTCCGGGAAGTCTCTAGTTCGCCGGTGGGCGAACTAGTTGCGACTAGTTCACGTTTTACGGCTGTTTTGGTTTTTTGCGGTTTCGTAAAACGATTCTCGAGTTTTATAAAATGATCTTCGAGTTTTATAAAATGATTTCGAGTTTTATAAAATGATTCTTCGAGTTTTATAAAACAATTCTTCGAGTTTTATAAAATGGTTCTCGAGTTTTATAAAACGATTCTTCGAGTTTTATAAAACGGTTCTCGGGTTTTATAAAACGATCTTCGAGTTTTATAAAACGATTCTTCGACTTTTATAAAACGATTCTTCGAGTTTTATAAAACGATTCTTTGAGTTTTATAAAATGATTCTCGAGTTTTATAAAACGATCTTCGAGTTTTATAAAACGGCTTCGTGGGTTTTATAAAACGGCTTCTTGAGTTTTATAAAACGATCTTCAAGTTTTATAAAACGGCTTCTCGAGTTTTATAAAACAGCTTCTCGAGTTTTATAAAAAGATCTTCGAGTTTTATAAAACGATCTTCGAGTTTTATAAAACAGCTTCTTTATTTTTATAAAACGATCTTCGAGTTTTATAAAACGGCTTCAAGGGTTTTATAAAACGGCTTCTTGAGTTTTATAAAACGATCTTCGAGTTTTATAAAACGGCTTCTCGAGTTTTATAAAACAGCTTCTTGAGTTTTATAAAACAGCTTCTCGAGTTTTATAAAACAATCTTCGAGTTTTATAAAACGATCTTTGAGTTTTATAAAACGGCTTCTCGATTTTTATAAAACAATCTTCGAGTTTTATAAAACGGCTTCGTGGGTTTTATAAAACTATTCGTTTTGTATTTTGCGGGGAATTTTGGCTGTTGATTCCGTCGTACCGATTTTGACCCCAACAGTTAGCCCCCCAGCTTGCTAGAATCTTGAGCCTTTAGCGTAAGGTTCTTGCGAGTGGTTAGCCAGTTTTAGTTAAGTTAGGCGGAACTAATGGTTGAAAGGTCCATTGAAAGTTATCTTTCCAATCTCCAGGAAGCAGAAAGCGTTTAAGATTAAGGCTGCGCCTTGTGAAGGCTGCCTACGTACCCTTTTGAGGGGATCAAGCCTTTCGTAGTTCGTTTCGGAGTTACGGTTCGTATGACCTGTTTCCAAGCAAGACCTTTAAGGTCTAGTTATATGTTGTGTAGGAATTATCGAGCATATTGATGTCGATGGCATCTGGACCTTTGCCGGCCTTGAGACTAGCCTCATAGGCCGTTTGGTCTGGCCGAGCGTGGCCGTTATAGTTTTCGGACTGGCCGTGTGCGGCTCTGAGTCCCTGCCGCTTTTGCGGCTTTATTAAAAAATCAGTTTGCGTTTTGAAGAGCGTGTTTTTATTCGTATGAATATAGCGGGAAGATTATGAGCTGATATTGAGGGAGGTCCGCGAGTTGTAGTCTCGCATTCCTTTTTCCCTTAGTGTATCGCCTTGTTCGTTTGCCCGTTTTAGGATGTTTAGTAAATCTAGTGAGCGTTTAGATATAGACGAAGAGACATGCCTTTAGGATCTTGATTCATGCCTTGAGACGTTAGCGACCAGTGTGCTGGGTTTAGGGCAAGAACTAGGTTTACTTTCGGATTGAGGCTATGCGATGACTAGTCGGCTTTCGTTTTGCCTGTTGCGATTTTAACCTGATTCCATACCGATTTAGAATCCGCGATATGTTCTCGGCTTATATGATTCGTCTGGTTGGAACCGAGCATCTCACCGGGAACAATATCTAAGTTGCCCGGAAGTGCTGACCAAAAGTTTGGATTTCTTTTATAGCGCTATTACCCTTGTGTAGGGTGTTCGAGAGCTATCTCTGCGAGATAACTTAAGTTTGTTTAAGACTGTTGCGAGTTTGTTGTGATCAGCAACAAACTTTTTAGGCGATAAATGTTTACGTTGTTTTGGCCTTCGCGAAGGATACGTACGTTAAGAAGTTTTGCGTAATTTTATAGTCGCGGACGGACTGTTAGGTCTTCCAAGAAAATGACTTTATCGAGGAAGGCATTTATGTCAAAAAACTAATCTCCGGGCGTCTGCGACATTTCGCAGTGCCAAAAGTTGGTTTTTATTTTATATGCCGCGTTTCGTGTTCGGAACGTTTGCGGGCTCGAAGATGTTGCGCGGTGTTGCGAGGGTTTTGACTTAAACCTCCTTTGCGGAAACACTTTGACTTTCGTTTGCTTTTGGGATGATTTTGTTTCCCAGACGGTTTGGATCAGTCTTTAGCGCCTAGACGGTTCTTAGATTTTCGTTTGCTTTTGGGATGATTTTGACGAGGCGTCGCATTGTCCGGATATTTTCTGCTTGTTTTGGCGAGAGTTTGCTTTATAGAAAGTGTTTTCGCGATGCGAGGGAAAATATTCGACGAAAGGAAAAAAGATGAGTTTCCTTTGAAGGATTCGGATGATCGATAACCCGGGTTGGTTAAAGATTGTGGTAGATTGGCGATGACTTGGGGTATGTCTGGTTTACGAAAAATTTCTAGGAGCGAGTCGGTTTTAAGACGACGTCAGCGTCTCTAGCTCCTTCTTTCTTTTAGGAAATGAGTACGTTCGAATGCATGGCGATCGTTTCTCGGTTGTACGAGAGATTGGATCGGTTTGCGAGTTATGCCTGAATGGTTAGAGAACAACAAATCGAGATAGACAAAAATTGCTTACGACTTAGCATGCTACGCTATCCTCTAAATTATAAGTTCTCTAGGCAGTTTACAAGACGTTTTCGTTTCTTACCTACGAGAAATTAGAAGTCTAATAAAATTTTCAAATCGGACATACCTTAGTTTCATCGATGATTTAGGATCATCCATTCTTCGTTCTTTGTCTTTTGACTTACCGGTCTTCGACGAATTACCGGATTTAGTAGTCTTTTGGCGAATTAAGTAGTTGTTGCTGCGGAAGTAATTTCCGGATGTTTGGAATTTGTTTTTTGTGTTTTCGATAGTATTGGAGATTTTATAATATTCTAACTTTGTCTTTATTAAAAAAGTTTCGAAAGTTTTTCGATTACAAAGCGAAAGTTCTAAAAATTTGGGAGTATACGAATACTCATATACTCACCCACTCCCCCCCCCATTTTGGAAGGGGGGATAGCCGAACTCGTCTTTTAGGCGAGCTGCCTACGTATTCCTTTCGGAAATCAAGCCATCTCGTAGTTCTGATTGTTTGCGCGAGTGTGCTTACTCGGCTGTCGTAGACTTCTCGATCGCTTCAGTCGTGGGATCGATGTCTTTGTCCGGGATTGTCTCCTCCGGCTGGGTAGAAGCGATGGGTGCGGAAACTTGTGGTTTCTCGACCGTTGCTTGCTTTGGGTCGTCTTCTGCGGGCGGTGGCGTGACCTTTGCCCGTTTTGGTTACACGATTGCGACCGCCAATTGCCTCAGCTTGTGTTCGGCCAGGAAGCAGGATCGCGATTGTCTTTGGCATCCCCAAATTGCTGCGACTCCCGTAGGCGTTGGGAATTTGATGCCTAAGTGATACGTCGACAGAACCGCCTTCATGGAATTTATCCAAGGCGTGCCCATGATCACATTGTAGATGGCCGGGAAATCGACTATTGCGAAGTTGACGATTTTCGTCACTTCTTTGGCTGCCACCGGTAGCCGGATCGATCTCAAGGTCATGGATGTCTCGCCGGAAAAGCTAGTCAACGGTTTTGGAATAGGTTCGACTTTCGAGAGTTCTATTCCCATACGTGCTAACGTGTTGTGGAAGATGACGTTGACGGTACTTCCGGTATCAACCAGAATTCGAGCGACTTCTAGATCGCTTATCACCAAATCGATGACAAGGGGATCGGCATGCGGTTGGTCGATTCCGCCGGTTTCAGCATCGTCGAATGAGATTATTCCCTTTGGAGTGACGTCCGATGACACTTTCCAACTCGAGCCGGTTTCGGCTTTGCGTTGGTAGGATTTGATAGACGAGACGGTGTCGTTGTAATATTGCGATTCATCGATAATCATGTTGATTTTTTGGCGGTTAGCGTCGTTATCCTTCTCGTTTTGCCTTCGTCCGCGTTTTTTGCCCGACTGGTTTCCCTGAGGCGGAGTTTCCGCTCGTGCGTTCCTGTCCTTCTTCGGAAGGCGATCCGAATCGCGGATGAGATCCTTGACGCTGGATATCTAGGAGAGTTCTCCCGCGACCAATTTTGCGGCAAGTCTGGCGCCGAGAACTTTGCAGTTCACGGTGGAATGCCCACGGGTTTGGTGGAGGTCGCAGAAAGAATTCTCGTCGTAATTCAAATTTCTCGTCCAAGTGTTACCCGTGGTTCGCCTTTGCTCCGATCCAGAATTGATGGCGTAGTTGTGCGCCCCTTGGAGATCCTGTCCCTCGTGATGGACGAACTTGTCGTTACGAGAATTCTTCTTTTTCTGCTTGGCACGTTATCCTTCGCGGATGTTTTCGTCGGCTTATGCTTCTCGGACAGGATTTTAGTCTCCTCCTCGATGGTTATGTAATTGGTAGCCTTGTGGAGCGCGTCATGGATCGTCCGCGGGTTTTCGAGAGTTATCCACTTTCAGAATTTTGACTTGTACCAAATCGACTTTCTGAGCGCGTCGATGGCGGCTTTGTCGCTGATTCCGCTAACCCTAGCCATGACGAGTTTGAATCTGCTCATGAAATCGAGGAGGGATTTGTCTTCCTTTTGCGACAAGCTCCAGAGATCGGCGTCAGAGGTTTCCGGATTGATGAACATCGAGTACTGCTTCAGGAACTCCGAAGCGAGTCGACGGAAACTTCCGATTGAATTTCGCCTAAGTTTGGCGAACCACTCAAGCGCTGCTCCTTCTAGGTTTTCAACGAAAAGACGGCAGTAGCCTGCGTCTCTTTCGTGATCCTTGAGTTTGGCTCGCCCCATGGTGATCTGGAAAGCCTGCAGATGCGCTTTGGGATCAGACGTCCCGTCGTAAGTTGGCACCTTAAGTTTCCCGGGATCGAGCAGCTTGACCTCGGTGATGCGAGCCGTGAAAGGCGTTTTCCGAGATTCGTACAGAAGCCGATCGATTTTGGGTGCGGCGCTGGTAGCGTGATGAATCTGAGATTTCACCGCTTTTACCGCTGCGGCTGTTTTAGTTATGTATTCGCAAAGATCGCGAATCTCGGTCAGGTCGCCAGCAGTTTTCCGACCTCGTCGGCGTTTGCTGCGAGTGATTGGAGATTGCTCCTCGGCAGTTTTTGCGTATCGCGCAAAGTCAAACTCCTCCTCGTCTCCAGTAAGAGAACGCTCGGGAGAAGACTCCGGTGGAGGACTGCGAGTTTTTCTTCTCCTAGTATGGACGTCAGCGTCCTCGTCTGACGAGTCAGCTTGTTCACTCGTTTCTAGGTTAACTCTTTCGATGCCGTCGCCCTCGGTCTCCTGTTCGTGAATAGGAGATTTTTCCGATTCGTTCAGCGTCGCGTCAGGGTTTTCTTTTCCGGAATCCTTCTCCGGTAATTTACCCTGCTCGGTTCTGGGACGATCCATAGGAGTCGCGAATTCGAGCCTCCTTCAGCGGATTTTAGTAGTTCCGGGGGGGCGAATCGCTCTGGTTCTCGCAGTTAGGGTTTCGACCTGTTTTGCGAGCGAACCAATGAGCTTTTCCTGCTCTTCCGATTTTTTGTTAAACTCGGAAAGCATCTTTTCGACGGTCTCGGCGTTAGCGTTCGTAGCGTTGGTCGCAGGCGCGTCTTGTGATGGTGGTGTTTCGACGTTGTCGCGTTCGTTGCGAGTTTGTTGGTCACCAGTCATCGTTTCTTCGTTGGACATGTTACGGCTTCGGTGTAAGATAGATCCGACACCCCCTCCTTCTAGCGCCAAACTGTGGGAACCGAAATCCACCTACTGTCAATAAATCGTAAATAAGGAAACTTTGGGAAAACCCTAAGTTTTCAGAGGAACCGGCTATCTGCAGAACCGCACAACAAAGATTAAGAAAACGACGAACTTAGAATTTAAAAGATAGTAAACGAAATCGAGAGCAAAGAGGTTCTTATTCCAAATCTGCGTAAGAACTGTTACAACGAGAGTAGCCTTAGCTGCGTGAGCCGTCGGCGAAATGCCTAGAAGTCTAAGAATGAAAACCCTAGTTGAGACGCAGCTCGCTAACAGAAAACGGAAATATTCCTAAATGCTAATTTTGGTGGTGAGAGCTCTGAAAATCGTGTCCCTTGCTTCTGCCCTAGACCTCTTACTTATATACTCCTCGCCTTGGCCATTCGGTATTTCCATTTCGCCCAGATTTGAGTATATCGGGAATCTTCCATTTTTCTCGATCCTTCCTTTTCTTCCGCGGAAATCTTCTATTTTTCTTCAAACCTGCCTTTTATCTTCAAGCTTGACATTTATTTTCCTCCTGCGAGCAAACCGTCAAAACGTTATCGTATCTTTGGGTTAGATTCCGTTAAGATCGCGAGATGGGCTTTTATCGCGTTTTAGGACCTTCCGGGCCGTCCTGCGATAAATCCGTTTTCCGACTTTGTACGTGATCGTTTCCTGATTTGATGCTGTTTTTACTAAATTCCTCGTTTTAAGGTTTTACGATTTACTCGACGTTTTTATTAAAACGCGTTATTTACGATTTACTCGACGTTTTTTTGTCGAGAAAATGAAGTTTTACGGTTTTTATCGTAAAACTCGAACGATAGGTCGGATCGAGATGGAACGGGAAACATTTCGGCCGTGGTTCAGAATGCGACCGTATCGAAAGACGTAAGTTTGGAATCGGGGATGCGGGAGATCAAGGCTCGGGACGTCCGGGAAGTCTCTAGTTCGTCCAACGGCGAACTAAGCCGGCTGGCTTAGTTCGCCGGTGGGCGAACTAGTTGCGACTAGTTCTTGTTTTACGGCTGTTTCGGTTTTTTGCAGTTTCGTAAAACGATTCTCGAGTTTTATAAAATGATCTTCGAGTTTTATAAAATGATTCTTCGAGTTTTATAAAATGATTCTTCGAGTTTTATAAAACGATTCTTCGAGTTTTATAAAATGATTCTCGAGTTTTATAAAACGATTCTTCGAGTTTTATAAAACGATTCTCGGGTTTTATAAAACGATCTTCGAGTTTTATAAAATGATTCTTCGAGTTCTATAAAACGATTCTTTGAGTTTTATAAAACGATTCTCGAGTTTTATAAAACGATCTTCGAGTTTTATAAAACGGCTTCGTGGGTTTTATAAAACGGCGTCTTGAGTTTTATAAAACGATCTTCGAGTTTTATAAAACGGCTTCTCGAGTTTTGTAAAACAGCTTCTCGAGTTTTATAAAAAGATCTTCGAGTTTTATAAAACGATCTTCGAGTGTTATAAAACAGCTTCTTGAGTTTTATAAAACGATCTTCGATTTTTATAAAACGGCTTCGAGGGTTTTATCAAAACGGCTTCTTGAGTTTTATAAAACGATCTTCGAGTTTTATAAAACGGTTTCTCGAGTTTTATAAAACAGCTTCTCGAGTTTTATAAAACAATCTTCGAGTTTTATAAAACAATCTTTGAGTTTTATAAAACGGCTTCTCGATTTTTATAAAACAGCTTCTCGAGTTTTATAAAACAATCTTCGAGTTTTATAAAACGATCTTTGATTTTTATAAATCGGCTTCTCGAGTTTTATAAAACAATCTTCGAGTTTTATAAAACGGCTTCGTGGGTTTTATAAAACTATTCCTTTTGTATTTTACGGGGAATTTTGGCTATTGATTCCGTCGTACCGATTTTGACCCCAACACTGATTTACGGCTGACTTTTTAGCGAAAGATTAATTACTAGAATAGCATTCATTTGCCGGCTGGTTTATTTAACGATACAGATGATTTCTTGCGTTTCATCTTTGTTATGGCTGATTGTTAACAAAAAGTTAATTACTAAAATAGTATTAACGTTTTGACTGACTTACGGTGTATTAAGTGGCTGACTTATTGTGGCTGACTTAAATGTTTGTTTGGTTGCTGAATTACTGATTTTCCATGTCATCATCCATGTCAGCTTTTATTTTCCATGTCATTACTAACTACAACAACGAAATTAGGGTTTATGTTACAGACGCCGCTATCTGTTCTTCACCTTCTTCTCTTTCTCTAAAACTTAAGGATCCAGTAATTATTGTTTCAGGTAACTGGATTAAGAGAAACAGATATGTATTCACACCCGACAGTAGAGGATGTATTGTTCTGCATGCAGATGAGAAAACAACACACGACGAACTCGCAAAGTCAGTACTCGATGATTACGGATTGAATGAGTCGAGCCATCAGATTCAGCTAAGCTACCAGTTCTCGAATAAAGCTTTGAAAACAATGGCTCACGACACGCCACCAGTTTACATC
>CAKOAT010165933.1:8536-26061 GCA_932364175.1 Eruca vesicaria subsp. sativa
AAAACGATTCTCGAGTTTTATAAAACGATTCTTCGAGTTTTATAAAACGATTCTTCGAGTTTTATAAAACGATTCTCGAGTTTTATAAAACGATTCTTCGAGTTTTATAAAACGATCTTCGAGTTTTATAAAACGGCTTCTCGAGTTTTATAAAACGATCTTCGAGTTTTATAAAACGGCTTCTCGAGTTTTATAAAACCGCTTTTCGAGTTTTATAAAACGATTCTCGAGTTTTATAAAAATATCTTCAGGTTTTATAAAACGGCTTTTTGAGTTTTATAAAACAATTCCCGAGTTTTATAAAACAATTCCCGAGTTTTATAAAACGATCTTCGGGTTTTATAAAACGGCTTCTCGAGTTTTAGAAAACAATTCTCAAGTCTTATAAAACGATTCTCGAGTTTTATAAAACGATCTTCGGGTTTTATAAAACGATTTTTGAGTTTTATAAAACGATTTCTCGAGTTTTAGAAAACGATCTTCGGGTTTTATAAAACGGCTTCTCGAGTTTTATAAAACGGTCCTCGAGTTTTATATAACGATCCTCGAGTTTTATAAAACGATTCTTCGGGTTTTACAAAACGATTCCTTTTATATTTCTGCGGGGAGTTTCGGCCGTTGATTCCGTCGTACCGATTTTGACCCCAACAGTTAGCCCCCCAGCTCGTAAGAATCTTGAGCCTTTAGCGTAAGGTTCTTGTGAGTGGTTAACCAGTTTTAGTTGAGTTAGGCGGAATTAATGAACGGAAAGGTCCGTTGAAAGTGATCTTTCCACTCTCCAGGGAGCGGAAAGCGTTTAAGATTAGGGCTGCGCCTTGTGAAGGCTGCCTACGTACCCTTTTGAGGGGATCAAGCCTTTCGTAGTTCGTTTTGGAGTTAAGGTTCGTATGACCCATTTCCTAGCAAGACCTTTACGGTCTAGTTATATGTTGTGTAGGAATTATCGAGCATATTGATGTCGATGGCATCTGGACCTTTGCCGGCCTTGAGACTAGCCTCGTAGGCCGTTTGGCCGTTATGGTTTTCGGACTGGCCGTGCGCGGCTCTGAGTCCCTGCCGCTTTTGCGGCTTTATTAAAAATCAGTTTGCGTTTTTAAGAGCGTGTTTTTATTCGTATGAATGTAGCGGGAAGATTATGAGTTGATATTGAGGGAGGTCCGCGAGTTGTCGTCTCGTATTCCTTTTTCCCTTAGTATATCGCCTTGTTCGTTTGCCCGTTTTAGGATGTTTAGTAAATCGAGTGAGCGTTTAGATATTGACGAAGAGACATGCCTTTAGGATCTAGATTCATGCCTTGAGACATTAGCGACAAGTGTGCTAGGTTTAGGGCAAGACCTAGGTTTACTTTCAGATTGAGGCTATGCGATGACTAGTCGGCTTTCGTTTTGCCTGTTGCGATTTTAACCTGATTCCATACCGATTTAGAATCCGCGATAGGTTCTCGGCTTATACGATTCGTCTGATTGGAACCGAGCATCTCACCGGGAACAATTTCTAAGTTGCCCGGAAGTTCTGACCAAAAGTTTGGATTTCTTTTATAGCGCTATTACCCTTGTGTCGGGTGTTCAAGAGCTATCTCTGTGAGATAACTTAAGTTTGTTTAGGACTGTTGCGAGTTTGTTGTGATCAGCAACAAACTTTTTAGGCGATAGATGTTTACGTTGTTTTGACCTTCGCGAAGGATACGTACGTTAAGAAGTTTTGCGTAATTTTATAGTCGCGGACGGACTGTTAGATCTTCCAAAAAAATGACTTTATCGAGGAAGGTATTTATGTCGAAAAACTAATCTCCGGGCATCTGCAACGTCTCCCAGTGCCGAAAGTTGGTTTTTATTTTATATGCCGCATTTCGTGTTCGGAACGTTTGCGGGCTCGAAGATGTTGCGCGGTGTTGCGAAGGTTTTGTCTTAACCATGCTTTGCAGGAACACATTGGTTCGTTTGCGGATATTCGCAATTAAAACTTACATTCCTGTTTGGATGTTAGGTAGTTTTATGATTTGTGCTAGAGTAAATAGGACCGAGAAGTTGCGTAAGTTGTTTCCTGGAAACAAAGCGTTTTTCGTTACGGTGCTTTGTGAAGTGTTAACCTTCCGAGATTCGTACGGCTTTGGGAGCTCTGGTACGTGTTTTCTTATACGTCAGAATTTTGTAGGCAACTTGCTTCGGGAATAGAGTGAATCGCGAGAATACAGAACTTAGCCGATTTTGGACAAGTTTTCATTATCCGTTGAATGTATTGGCTTGGCGTAAAGGTAGTGTTCAGCCGCACAGCCAAGGTCGTATTTGGTAGAGGATTAGACCACGACACTTTCGTGCTATCGAAAAGGTCAAGTCGGTTTGTAAACTTGGCATTGAAGTGAAGCGCGAGCGGACAATAGCCAAGTAGCGTTTGTCGAGCTTGATATGCCAAGTATGCCCGTGTCTATAGAAAACTTTTTTCCGTTGTATGTTCGATTTCTACGGTTAAAGTTTCGTATAAACTTTTCTTTGTATGGAAGTTATTTTTTTTTTTTACTCGAGGGAGACAGATCCTAAGAAGCTCGATGCAGAGCCCGTGCGGAGTCGTTTGCGGGGCGGTCTCATTCTCGGATGTAAATGGGAGGAATGAGAGCGGATGCTCCTGAACCGATGGGCTAAAGAATGAGATCTTTCAGATTGTGTCGCGAGGAGGCAAAGTTTAGATTGGCCGCCCAGTGCCGGATCATATAGCTTGGTTTTCGCTATAAGGAAAGTACTTTTCGCACAACCTGTTACGTTCATTTTAGAAAGTTACTTCGTTATGACATGATCCTGACTATACGAAGGATTTCTCGCGTAAGTAACGGGCGATGAATTTAGTAAATCGGCACGACGCATTGGTTTAACAATGTTTCCGCAGATTTTTGGAGAAACCTTTCCGCTTAGTTTTTGATTCTTCGGTTATGGTTTTTTCGGAGTCACTCGCGGAGTTTTACCAAAAGTTATTTCACCGAGATCTGGTCGCAAAATGTTTTAGCGGGTTTCTCGGACGGAATGAATCACATGACCAGCAATAGGATCAGTCCGCGAGACGGAAGGATATGTTCTCGATTGCTGCTTTGTGTTCTCGATTTTTCTTTTTGCCGCAAATGTTCTTGATATTATTCCGTGACTCACTTTGTTCGACGGAGAGTAAGATCAGTGCTTTGACACCTAAAGATTTCTCGTATAATTTTTTTACTCTTATACTTGTTTTATCAAGTTCGAGAAGATCTTTATGTCTTCGGCAGATCATGGAGTTTCACTCTGAAGTTTCGCAGAGATTTACTAACCGCATGGTTGCGACGGGAGGTGCTGTACAGTCCTCGAGGTTATTTCTCAGACGGTTTAGATCAGTCTTTAGCGCTTAGACGGTTTTTAGATTGTTGTTTGCTGATGATTTCGACAAGGCGTTGCATCGTCTGAATATTTTTCCGCTTATTTTAGAAATCGTTTTCTTGATGCGAGGAAAAATATTCGGCGAGAGAAGAAAGACGAGTTTTTTTTGAAGGATTTGGATGATCGACAATCCGGGTCGATTAAAGACCATGGTTGATCGGAGATGACTTGGAGTATGTCTGATTTACGAAAACTTCTAGGAGCGAGTCGGTTTTAAGACGACGTCAGCGTCTCTAGCTCCCTCTTTCTTTTAGGAAATGAATACGTTTGAATGCGTGGCGATCGTTTCTCAGTTGTACGGGAGATTCGATCGGTTTGCGAGTTATGCCTTAGTTTCATCGATGATTTGGGATCGTCTATTCTTCGTTCTTCATCTTTTGACTTACCGATCTTCGACGAATTACCGGCAAGAGTATCGGAGCGGGGAGAAGACTCAACCATCAGAGCTCATGTCCTTGTTTCTTCGTACTGCTGGTTTTATTTGGCCGACTAGGTGTGCTTCGTATATCGAAAAAATCAATCACATGTTTATGATTGGATATTTTCGACTTAGCGTGGCAGAGTTTCGTAAAACCGGATTGGGTTTAGAGAGTTCAGATTTCTCGTATAGTTTAGGCAACTTTGGTGTTAAGTCAACCGTTGCCGTTTTAGACGATTGATTCGTACTTATACGAAGAAACAAGTCGTTGCGGTTTTGTCGTAAAATCCCGATGGAAAGTCCGATTGAGTCGAAACGAGAATCAGCGCGATCAAGACTCGAGAGAGAAACTCGAGGATTGGTTCAGCTTGACGTAGGTCAAGTCGGGTGAACCTTTTCATCTCGCAGTGTGGCGATCCGGATGGTAAGAAACCTTGGGGCGAAGTCAGCATCTCTCGGGCAAGCTAGGCGCTTGGTTCAGCTCTACGTTCGGCGAGCTAAGACGCTTGGTTTAGCTCTACGATTCGGCGAGCTAAGACGCTTGGTTTAGCTCTACGTTCGGCGAGCTGAGCCAGCTTGGTTTAGCTTTACGTTTGGCGAGCTAAGACACCTGGCGCGGGTGATCTCGATTCGTCGAGTTGACTTGTTTTCGTCGTAGAATCTCAATGGAAAGTCCGATTGAGATGAAACGAAAAGCGTCACGATGAAGATTCGAGATGGAGATGTTTCGATCCGTCGAGCTTGTCAAACTTGCCTAAATGTGAGTCGGCGAGCACAGTCCCGATTCATCAAGCTATCTTTTTTTCGTTGTAAAATCTCAACGAAAACTTTGATTGAGATCAAACGAAAAGCGGTGCGATTAATGTTTAGAGTATGGTCCGGCTCACCATAGCTACGAGTTGGATTGTGCGGACCCTCAGGGAAAAGTCAGTGCCTCTGGGACGAGGTGGAAAGCTGGTCAGCTCGCCAAGATGGCAACCTAGGTTGCTTGGCCAACTCACCGTCTTTTCGGCTGGATAGTATTTCCCGATTCTGCGAGTAGCTTAAGGTTTTCTCCGCGAGTAACCTAGGGTTTTTCCGCGAACAACCTAGGGTTTTGCCGCGAATAATCTACGTTTTTTCCGCGAGTCACCTAAGGATTTTTCCGCGAGCAGCCTAGGGTTTTCCGCGAGTATCCTAGGATTTATTTTGCGAGTAAGTTACGGTTTGTTCCGCGGTTTCTGGGAGAGCAAGTTTTATTTTTCCGAAAGGTTCTCGGAAAAACATCTTTGCTTAACGCGTGAGATTTTTCCAACTCGGAAATAAGAATAACACTACGGGGTTTGATATATTTTATCGTTGCCCTTAGTGATCTGAGATAGAAATCGTGAGCTTGTTTTGTTGCTCTTCCCGTGGCGAAGAGTCGCGATTAGGTTTTCGATTTTGTTGAGTACTACAGTGTTTGCGCGAGCGTTGGCTGTGGGAGCAGTCGCTGCTGGAGTTGTTTTACCAGCGTCTTTTTGCGAGTTGTGACTTTGTCTTTCATACATCCGGACATCGTTTTGGTCAAGCATTTTGCGGCTATGAGTAAGAGTAATCCGACCCCCCCCCCTCCTTCTAGCGCCAAACTGTGGGAACCGAAAACCACACTGTCGATTTTACCTCAAATATGGAAACTTAGGATGAAACCCTAATTTTCCCGAGGTCCTGGATCTCTGCGAAAATCACTAAAACAAACGAATTCAAAAGAATATGGATGAACAATAAAGAACAGAGAGTAAGAACTTGTGCGAAAGCTTTTATTAAATTAGAATTGACAACTGTTACAAGAAGAATTGAAGAACTTAGACGTCGAAACGTTCTAAGGATCTGAATTGCTAGTCTAAACGCTAAGTCCTAAGCTCCTAAGCTAACAGCCGTCTTTTTTAGGTCTGATTTTCGTCTTTTTTGTTTGACGGGTTTCGATGTCAGGTCAACGTTGAGTTCATGACATGTGATGTTTATGTTGATCCCTGGCATATCTTCCGCAGTCCAAGCGAACGTGTTCGATTTTTGTTTTAGGCATGTCAAGAGTTCGACTTTTAAGGTCTCGCTCAGGTTCGCACCGATTTCGACACAGCGTTCTGGAAAATTCTCGTCGATGCATACCGAGATGACGGGTTCGCAGGTTGGCTCGCGTTTACCTTCAAAAGCCTCAGCCGCTCGCAACTGCCAGAAGAGTTCCGTTTTATCTTGCTCTTGGGCGTTGTCGAGGGACGTCGACTTCTTTTTCTTTTTGGAAGAGATATCGACCAGCAGATTTTTTCGTTTTAAATCCGCGGCGTAGCAAACCTGCGAAGTTCGTCGGTTTCCCCATATAGTCTCGATTCCGTTCGGAGTTGGGAACTTGAGACACATATGGTACATCGACGGAATCGCTTGCATCGAATTTCACCACGGTGTCCCTACGATTGCGTTGTAAGACATAGGTCGGCCGATGACTTCGAATTTGACGTTTTTCATTATGCTCCCGGCGCGAACTGCCAAGTTGATCGTTCCGAGGGTCATGGTGATTTCTCCCGAGAGTCCTACTAGCGGGCTTACGTTTTCCGCGATTTTAGACAGATCGATTTCCATTCTCTCGAGAGTATTTTTGAAGATGATTCAGCCGAGCTTCCGGTATCGACTAATATCCTCGCGACATCCATATTCTGGATCGTCAGCTCAATAACGAGAAGATCGTTGAGAGGTTTGATCGAATCGATCATTGCTCTTTTCTCGAACGAGATGACGTCGCCGTTCAGATTAGGCATGTTATTTCTCATTCGTTTTAGCGATTATTGTGTAAGAGAATCCGACCCCTAACCTCCTTCTAGCGCCAAACTGTGGGAACCAAAATCCACCTACTGTCAATAAATCGTAAAAAGGAAACTTGGGGAAAACCCTAAGTTTCCAGAGGAACCGGATCTCTGCGAAAGCCAACGACAAGTAACCAAGAACGCGATTAATGTGAATAAATTAAAAGATATAAAAAGAAAAACAGGATTGAGAGCAAGAAGGATTCTTGTTCCGAATTCGTGTAAGAACAGTTACAACGAGAGTTGCCTTAGCTGCGTGAGCCGTCGGCGAAATTCCTAGTTCTAACAATCTAAGACTAAAACCCTAGTTGAGACTGTTGGGGTCAAAATCGGTACGACGGAATCAACGGCCGAAGCTCCCCGCAGAAATATAAAAGGAATCGTTTTACAAAACCCAAAGAATCGTTTTATAAAACTCGAGGATCTTTTTATAAAACTCGAGGACCGTTTTATAAAACTCGAGAATCGTTTTATGAAACTTGAGGATCGTTTTATAAAACTCGAGAATCGTTTTATAAAACTCGAGGATCATTTTATAAAACTCGAGGACCGTTTTATAAAACTCTAGAATCGTTTTATGAAACCCGAGGATCGTTTTATATAACGCGAGAATCGTTTTATAAAACTCGAAGATCGTTTTATAAAACACGAGAATCATTTTATAAAACTCAAAGAATCGTTTTATAAAACTCGAGAATCGTTTTATAAAACTCGAGAATCGTTTTATAAAACTCGAAGAATTGTTTTATAAAACTCGAGAATTGTTTTATAAAACTCGAAGATCGTTTTATAAAACTCGAGGATCGTTTTATAAAACTCGAGAAGCCATTTTATTAAACTCGAAGCCGTTTTATAAAACTCGAAGATCGTTTTATAAAACTCGAAGATCTTTTTATAAAACTCAAGAAGCCGTTTTATAAAACTCGAAGCCGTTTTATAAAACTCGAAGATCTTTTTATAAAACTCGAGAAGCCATTTTATAAAACTCGACGATCGTTTTATAAAAATTGAGAAGCCGTTTTATAAAACTCGAAGAATCATTTTATAAAATTCGAGAATCGTTTTATAAAACTCGAAGAATCGTTTTATAAAACTTGAAGAATCGTTTTACGAAACCGCTAAAAACAGAAACAGCCGTAAAACGCGAACTAGTCACGACTAGTTCGCCCATGGGCGAACTAAGCCGAACGGCTTAGTTCGCCAATGGGCAAACTAAGAGGCACTCGACTAGTTCGCCCATTGGCGAACTAAGCTGGCCCAGCTTAGTTCGCCGATGGGCGAACTAGTCCATCCCGACTAGATCGCCATTGGGCGAACTAAGAGGTGCTGACTTTGCCCCACTGTTTCTTTTCGCCTAGTTCGCCATATGACGACCTATCCAAGATGAACTAGCTCGCCGTACGTCGAGCCGACCATCCCGAGCCTCGATCTCCCACATCCTTGATTCAAGGCATACGTCCTTCGACACGATCGTATTCCGAATCACGGTCGAAATGTCTCCCGTTTCGTCTCGATCCGTCCTATCGTTCGAGTTTTACGATAAAAACCGTAAAACTCCGTTTTTTAGAAAAGAACTCAAAGAAATCGTATAAAACGGTAACGGTTAATCAAAACACCGAACGTCGCCTAAACTATACGATTTATCCGAGATTCTTTGTTAAGATTATAAAAAACGCGTTTTTAATTAAAAAACGTCGAGAGAATCGTAAAAAATGGCATCGGATCAGGAAACGGTCTCGTTAAAGTCGTAAAACGGTTTTTATCGTAAAACGGCCCGAAAGGTCCTAAAACACGATAAAAACCCATCTCGCGACGTTAACGAAATCAAACCCGAAGATACGATAACGCTTTGACGGTCTACTCGCAGACGGAAGATAAAAGGCAAGTTTGAAGATAAATAAAAGATTTCCGCAGAAGAAAAGGAAGGATCGACAGATATGGAAAGTTCCCGAAATATTCGGTTTCGAGCAAAATGGAAAGACTAAAACTGCCTAAGGAGGAGTATATAAGGAGGAGGCATAGGGCAGAAGCTGAAGGACGAGTTTTCAGAGCTTTCACCACCAAACTTAGCATTCAGGCAATTTTCCTTTTTCGTTATCGAGCTGCGTCTCAACTAGGGTTTTAGTCTTAGATTGTTAGAACCAGGAATTTCGCCGACGGCTCACGCAGCTAAGGCAACTCTCGTTGTAACCGTTCTTACACGAATTCGGAATAAGAATCCTTCTTGCTCTCAATCTCATTTTTTTTTTATATCTTTCAATTTATTTATATTAATCGCGTTCTTGGTTACTTGTCGTTGGCTTTCGCAGAGATCCGGTTCCTCTGGAAAGTTAGGGTTTTCCCGAAGTTTCCTTTTTTACGATTTATTGACAGTAGGTGGATTTCGGTTCCCACAGTTTGGCGCTAGAGAGAGGGGGGGGGTCGGATTACTCTTACTCATAGCCGCAAAACGCTTGACCAAAACGATGTCTGGATGTATGAAAGAGAAAGTCGCAACTCGCAAAAAGACGCTGGAAAAACAACTCCAGCAGCGACTACTCGTACAGCCAACGCTCACGCAAACGCTGTAGTACTCAACAAAATCGAAAACCTAATCGCGACTCTTCGCCACGGGAAGAGCAACAAAACGAGCTCACGATTTCTATCTCAGATCACTAAGGGCAACGATAAAATCTATCAAAACTATAGTGTTTTTCTTATTTCTGAGTTTGACATATCTCACGGGTTGAGCAAAAGAACGTTTTCCGAGAACTTTTTGGAAAAACAAAACTTGCCCTCCCAGAAACCGCGACCGTAGGTTACTCGCGAAATAAACCCTAGTTTGTTTGCGGAAAAACTCTAGGTTATTCACGGCAAAACCCTAGTTTGTTCACGGAAAAACCCTAGGTTATTCGCGACAAAACCCTAGGTTGTTCGCGGAAAAACCCTAGGTTACTCGCGGAAAGCACCCTAGGTTTTTCGCGGAACAAACCGTAAGTTACTCGCGAAATAAACCCTAGGATACTCGAGGCTGTTCGCGAAAAAATCATTAGGTAACTCGCGGAAAAACCGTAGGTTATCCGCGGCAAAACCATAGCTTTACTCGCGGAGAAAGCCCTAGGTCACTCTCGGAAAAACCCTAGGTTATTCGCGACAAAATCCTAGGTTGTTCGCGGAAGAACCTTAGGCTACTCACAGAATCGGGCAATACTATCCAGCCGAAAAGACAATGAGATCGCCAAGCAACCTAGCTTGCCATCTTGGCAAGCTGACCGGCTTTCCACCTCGTCCTAGAGGCACTGACTTTCCCCCGAGGGTCCGCACAATCCAACTCATAGCTATGGTGAGCCGGACCGTACTCTAAACAATAATCGCACTGCTTTTCATTTCATCTCAATCAAAGTTTTCGTTGAGGTTTTACCACGAAAACAAGTTAGCTTGATGAATCGGGACTGTGCTCGTCGACTCACCATTAGGAAAGTTGGACAAGCTCGATGGATCGAAACATCTCCATCTCGAATCTTGATTGAGACGCTTTTCGTTTCGTCTCAATCGGACTTTCCGTTGAGATTCTACGACGAAAACAAGTCAACTCAACGAATCGAGATCACCCGCGCCAAGCGTCCTATCTCACCGAACGTAGAGCTAGCTAGCTCGCCATACGGCGAACTTAACCAAGCGCCTAGCTTGCCCGAGAGATGCTGACTTTGCCTCAAGGGTTCTTACCTCCGGATCGCCACACAGCGAGCTGAAAGGGTTCACCCGACTTGCCCTACGTCGAGCTGAACCAATCCTCGAATTTCTCTCTCGAGTCTTGATCGCGCTGATTCTCGTTTCGTCTCAATCGGAATTGCCATCGGGATTTTACGAAAAAACAGCAAAGACTTGTTTCTTCGTATAAGTTCGAATCGATCGTCTAAAACGGCAACGGTTGACTTAACACTAAAGTTGCCTAAACTATACAAGAAATCTGAACTCTCTAGACCCAATCCGGTTTTACGAAACTCTGCCACGCTAAATCGAAAACATCCAATCATAAACGCGTGATTGATTTTTTCGGTATACAAAGCGCAGCTAGTCGGTCAAATAAAACCAGCAGTACGAAGAAATAAGAAGATGAGCTCCGATGGTTAAGTCTTCTCCCTGTTCTGATACTCTTGCCGACAATTCGTCGAAGACCAGTAAGTCAAAAGACGAAGAACGAAGAATAGACGATCCCACATCATTGATGAAACTAAGGTATGTTCGATTTGAAAATTTTATTAGACTTCTAATTTCTCGTAGGTAAGAAACGAAAACGTCTTGTAAACTGCCGTGAAACCTAGAGAACTTAGAATTTAGGGAATAGTCTAGCATGCTAAGTCGTAAGCAATTTTTGTTTATCTAGATTTGTTGTTTTCTAACCATTCAGGCATAACCCGCAAACCGATCCAATCTCTCGTACAACCGAGAAACGATCGCCACGCATTCAAACGTACTCATTTCCTAAAAGAAAGAGGGAGCTAGAGACGCTGACGTTTTCTTAAAACCAACTCGCTCCTAGAAGTTTTCGTAAATCAGACATACTCCAAATCATCTCCGATCCACCATGGTCTTTAATCGACTCGGATTGTCGATCATCCCAATCATTCGAATGAAACTCGTCTTTCTTCTTTCTCCGAACATTTTTCCACGCATCAAGAAAACGCTTTCTAAAATAGGCGGAAAAATATTCGGACAATGCAACGCCTCGTCGAAATCATCCCAAAAGCAAACGACAATCTAAAAATCGTCTAAGCGCTAAAGACTGATCCAAACCGTCTGGGAAATAATCTCGAGGAATATACGGCATCTCTCGTCGCAATCATGCGGTTAGAAAATCTCTGCGAAACTTCAGAGCGAAACTCGATTATTTGCCGAAGTCATAAAGATCTTCTCANCAATCTAAAAATCGTCTAAGCGCTAAAGACTGATCCAAACCGTCTGGGAAATAATCTCGAGGAATATACGGCATCTCTCGTCGCAATCATGCGGTTAGAAAATCTCTGCGAAACTTCAGAGCGAAACTCGATTATTTGCCGAAGTCATAAAGATCTTCTCAAACTTGATAAAACAAGTATAAGAATCGAAATCTTTAGGAATCAAAGCATTGATCTCATTTTCCGTCAAACCAAGTGAGTCACGGAATAATGTCAAGAACATTTTCGGCTAAAGAAAAATCGAGAACACAAAGCAGCAATCGAGAACATGTCCTTCCGTCTCGCTGACTGATCCTATTGCTGGTCATGTGATTCATTCCGCCCGAGAAACCCGCTAAAACATTTTGCGACTAGATGTCGGTGAAATAACTTTTGGTAAAACTCCACGAGTGACTCCGAAAAAACTATCACCGAAGAATCAAAAACTAAGCGGAAAGGTTTCTCGAAAAATCTGCGGAAACATTGTTAACCCAATGCGTCGTGCCGATTTACTAAATTCATCACCCGTTACTTACGCGAGAAATCCTTCGTATAGTCAGGATCATGTCATAACGAACTAACTTTCGAAAATGAACGTAACAGGTTGTGCGAAAAGTACATTCCTTATAGCGAAAACCAAGCTATACGATCCGGAACTGAGCGATGAATCTAAACTTTGTCTCCTCGCGACACGATCTGAAAGATCTCACTCTTTAGCCCATCGGTTCACGAGCATCCGCTCTCATTCCTCTCGTTTACATCCGAGAATGAGATCGCCCCGCAAACGACTCCGCACGGGCTCTGCATCGAGCTTCTTAGGATCTGTCTCCCTCGAGTAAAAAAGAAACAACTTCCATACAAAGGAAAGTTTATATGAAACTTTCATCGTATAAATCAAACCTACAATGGAAAAACGTTTTCTATAAACACGGGCATACTTGGCATATCAAGCTCGACAAACGCTACTTGGCTATTGTCCGATCACGCTTCACTTCAATGCCAAGTTTACAAACCGACTCGACCTTTTCGATAGCACGAAAGTGTCGTGGTCTAATCCTCTACCAGATACGACCTTGGCTGTGCGGCTGAACACAACCTTCGCGCTAAGCCAATACATTCAACGGATGATGCAAACTTGTCGAAAATCGGCTAAGTTCTGTATTCTCGCAATTCACTCTATTCCCAAAGCAAGTTTCCTACAAAATCCGACGTATAAGAAAAAACTCGTACCAGAGCTCCTAAAGCCGTACGAATCCCGGAAGGCCAACACTTCAAAGCACCGTAACGAAAAACGCTTCGTTTCAGGGAAACAACTTACGCGACCTCGTGGTCCTAATTGCTCTAGCACAAATCGTAAAACTACCTAACATCGAAACATGAATGTAAGTTTTAATTGCGAATATCCGCAAACGAACCAAAGTGTTCCTGCAAAGCAGGGTTAAGACAAAACCATCGCAACACCGCGCACATCTTCGAGCCCGCAAACGTTCCGAACACGAAACGCGGCATATAAAATAAAAACCAACTTTCGGCACTGCGAGACGTCGCAGACGCCCGGAGATTAGTTTTTCGACATAAATAACTTCCTCGATAAAGTCATTTTCTTGGAAGACCTAACAATTTGTCCGCGACTATAAAATTACGCAAAACTTCTTGACGTACGTATCCTTCGCGAAGGCCAAAACAACGTGAACATTTATCGCCTAAAAACTTTGTTGCTGATCACAACAAACTCGCAACAGTCCTAAACAAGCGTCTCAGCTCGCCGAACGGCTAGCTGAACCAAGCGTCTCAGCTCGCCAAAAGGCTAGCTGAACCAAGCGTCTCAGCTCGCCGAGAGGCGAGCTAAACCAAGCATCTCAGCTCGCCGTATGGCGAGCTGAGAGGACTCTTCCACCTCGCCCAAGAGGCGCTGACTTTGCGCCAAGGGTTCTTACCACCCAGTTCGCCCTATGGCGACCTAAACCACTCCTCGAGCTTCTCTTTCTAGTCTCGATCGTACAGCTTTCCGTTCCGTCTCAATCTGACTTTCCGTTGAGATTTTACGACTAAAACAAATCGACTCAACGAATCGAGATTGTCCGCACCAGCTCGCTGTATAGCAAGCCGAGAGGGCGAACGGTCAACCAATCCTCGAGTTTCTCTCTCAAGCCTTGATTGCACTGATTTTCGTTTCGTCTCAATCGACATTTACATCGAGATTTTACGACAAAAACCGCAAAGACTTGTTTCTTCGTATAAGTTTGAATCAATCGTCTAAAACGGCAACAGTCAATTTAACACCAAAGTTGCCTAAACTATACGAGAGATCTGAACTCTCAAACCGTAATCCGGTTTTACGGAAGTCGAAAACATCCAATCATAAACACGTGATTGATTTTTCGATATAAAAAGCGCACCCAGTCGGTTAAGTAAAACCAACAGTACGAAGAAACAAGAACATGAACTCCGATGGTTGTTTCTTCTCCCTGCTCTGATACTCTTGTTGGTAATTTGTCGAAAACCGATAAGTCAAAATACGAAGAACGAAGAATAGACAATCCGAAATCATCAATTAAACTAAGCAAACTGATCCAATCTCTCGTACAACCGAGAAACGATCGCCACACATTCAAGCGTACTCATCTCATTTCCTAAAAGAAAAAAGGAGCTAGAGATGCTGACGTCGTCTTAAAACCGACTCGCTCCTAGAAATTTTCGTAAATCAGACATACTCCAAGTCATCGCCAATCCACCACGGTCTTTAACCAACCCGGATTATCGATCATCCGAATCCTTCAAAGGAAACTCATCTTTTTTCTTTTCGTCGAATATTTTTCCTCGCATCGAGAAAACGCTTTCTATAAAGCAAACTCTCGCAGAAATAAGCAGAAAAAATATTTGGACAATGCGACGCCTCGTCAAAATCATCCCAAAAGAAAACGACAATCTAAGAACTGTCTAAACGCTAAAGACTGATCCAAACCGTCTGGGAAATAATCTCGAGGACTATACAGTATCTCTCGTCGCAATCATGCGGTTAGAAAATATCTGCGAAAACTTCAGAGTGAAAATCGTTGATTTGCCGAAGTCATAAAGATCATCTCCAACTTGATAAAACAAGTTTCGTATAAGAATCAAAAATTATACGAGAAATCTATAGGCGTCAAAGCATTGATCTCATTCTCCGTTTAACCAAGTGAATCACGGAATTATATCAAGAACATTTGCGGCAAAAAGAAAAATCGAGAATACAAAGCAGCAATAGAGAACACGTCCTCCCTTCTCGCCGACTGATCCTATTACTGGTCATGTGAGTCGTTCCACCCGAGAAACCTGCTAAAACATTTTGCTACTAGATCTCGGTGAAATAACTTTTGGTAAAGCTCCGCAAGTGACTCCGAAAAACCATCACCGAAGAATCAAAAACTAATCGGAAAGGTTTCTCAAAAAATCTGCGGAAACATTGTTAACCCAATGCGTCGTGCCGATTTACTAAATTCATCGCCCGTTACTTATGCGAAAAATCCTCCGTACAGTCAGGATCATGTCGCAACGAAGTAACTTTCGAAAATAAACGTAACAGGTTTTGGGAAAAGTACTTTCCTTATAGCAAAAACCAAGCTATACGATCCGGCACTGAGCGACCAATCTAAACTTTGCTTCCTCGCGCCACGATCTTAAAGATCTCACTCTTTAGCCATTCGGTTCACGAGCATCCGCTCTCATTCCTCCCGATTACACCCGAGTTTGAGACCGCCCCGCAAACGACTCCGCACGGACTCTGCATCGGGCTTCTTAGGCTCTGTCTCCCTCGAGTAAAAAAAAAAGCGAAACAACTTCCATACGAACAAAGGAAATATTATACGAAACTTTCGTCGTATAAATTGAACCTAGAACGGAAAAACGTTTTCTACAATCACGAGCATACTTGGCATATCAATCTCGACAAACGCTATTTGGCCCTTGTCCGATCACACTTCGCTTCGATGACCGGGTCATGGTCCAATCCTTTATAGCGCGAGAGTGTCATGGTCTAATCCTTTACCAACTGCGTCCTTGGCTATGCGGCTGAATACAACCTTCACGCCAAGACAATACATTCAACGGGTAATGCAAACTTTTCGAAAAATCGGCTAACTTCTTTATCCTCACGATTCACTCTATTTCCGAAGCAAGTTGCCTACAAAACCCGAAAAGTGTCGGAAGGCCAACACTTCACAAAGCATTGTAATTAAAGACGCTTCTTTCAGGAGAAAACTTACGCGACCCATCGGTCCTAACAGCCCTAGCACGAATAAAACTATTTAACATTCAAACAGGAACATAAGTTTTGGCTTTGAATGTTCGCAAACAAGTCAAAGTGTTTCCGCAGAGCAGGGTTAAGACAAAACCCTTGCGACACCGCGCAACATCTTCGAGCCCGCAAAAGTTTCAAACATGAAACGCGGCATATAAAATAAAAACCAACTTTCGGAACTGCGAGACGTCGCAGACGCCCGAAGAATAGTTTTTCGACAAAAATACCTTCCTCGATAAATTCATTTTCTTGGAAGACCTAACATTCCATCCGCGACTATAAAATACACAAAACTTCTTAACATACATATCCTTCGCGAAGGCCCAAACAACGTAAACATCTATCGCCTAAAAAGTTTGTTGCTGATGACAACAAACTCGCAACAGTCCTAAAAAAACTTAAGTTATCTTGCAGAGATAGCTCTCGAACACCCGACACAAGGGTAATAGCGCTATTAAAGAAATCCAAACTTTTGTTCAGCACTTCCGGGCAACTTAGAAATTGTTCCCGGTGAGATGCTCGGTTCCAACCAGACGAATCATATAAGCCGAGAACCTATCGCGGATTCAAAATCGGTATTGAATCAGGTTAAATCGCAACAGGCAAAACGAAAGCCGACTAGTCATTGCATAGTCTCAATCCGAAAGTAAACCTAGGTCTTGCCCTAAACCCAGCACATTGGTCTCTAACGTCTCAAGGCATCAATCGAGATCCTAAAGGCATGTCTCTTCGTCTATATCTAAACGCTCACTCGATTTACTAAACACCTTAACGAGCAAACAAACAAGGCGATCCACAAAGGAAAAGGAATGCGAGACGACAACTCGCGGACCTCCCTCAATATTAACTCATATTCTTCCCGCAACATTCATACGAATAAAAACACGCTCTTAAAAACGCAAACTGATGCCATCGACATCAATATGCTTGATAATTTCTACACGACACAAAACTAGACTGTAAAGGTCTCACTGCGAAACAGGTCATACAAACCTTAACTCCAAACGAACTACGAAAGGCTTGATCCCTTCAATAGGGTACGTAGGCAGTCTTCACAAGGCGCAGCCCTAATCTTAAAACGCTTTTTGCTTCCTGGAGAATGGAAAGATCACTCTCAACGGACCTTTCCAACCATTAGTTGCGCCTAACTTAACTAAAATTGGCTAACCACTCGCAAGAACCTTACGCTAGAAGCTCAAGATTCTAGAGAGCTGGGGGGCTAACTGTTGGTGTCAATATCTGTAACACCCCCGAACCGTCCTAGGTCGGACTAACCCAAGACGACCCGGAAGCGTCACAAGTTGGCGAGCAAAGCAATTGATTCGACCAAAACAATAGAACAGATCCAAAGTCTCGACCAAATCAACCACTTAACCCGCCCCTCTCGACCTCGGCCTAAGGTCGGCCAACCCGTACCTTGGTCGAGAGTTGTGTAAGTCCGGACTAAACTAAATATCAGTGTACAGCGGGGATTTTAATATACAAACATAAGTTTTATATATTTTACAAAGTTCAGGAACTCGACTTGTCCTCAGAGTGCGAAAGCATAAAAACATAAGCGAAAACACAAAAAAGGGTACCCATAAACAGTAAAACCAAAGCAAACAGAAACATCTTCGTCCTTGCAAACAACAACACGAAACTACGCCTGGCACCGTCCTCTGACCCCGCAACGCCCTTCCCTCTAAAGTTACCTGC
>CAKOAT010165933.1:29694-64346 GCA_932364175.1 Eruca vesicaria subsp. sativa
CTTGAAACCACAAATGACTTTGACTCTTATAGATTCCAGACAACCATACTGCTGACGACTTGGACTATACACTCCCCAAGTGATCGCATCATCAACGGTTCAGAACTTGGAATACTACACTGACCGCTACCAAGCTGATTCTGAATATTGATCCCCAACGCTAATCATTCTGAGTCTGCACCCTACCGATGACATTGACGACTCGGAACCTTTGCACAGGAACCACTGGTCTTCACCACAGTTGCCTCTAATACTCTCACTTCTCGAACACATTCATTAATAACTCTGGTCTTTCCTAATATGGTTCGATCATATTCATGATCCATGTCGGCACTTGCTTCACACTTCTTTAATCTTCATATTACCGACCTTGAATCTTGACCCACGATACAACCATTCCAGCTTCATACATACCGCATACAACCTATGCCCGCACATACTGAGGATACTGAACTTGTACACTGACGTCTTCGGACCCAACCAAGGTCGATCCTGAATCTATGCACATTCCTTACGGATCTTCACTTGATGTCGACGATGGTCCTCATGGTACACACACACAAGTTCCCGATACCCATGTCTTGGTTCGTGTCCTTCCGACACCACACTTATTCTCAACACAATTATTGGCTATAAATAAGGGTCGGTTTCCTGAACTTTAGCCCATCGGTTCACGAGCATCCGCTCTCATTCCTCTCGTTTACATCCGAGAACGAGATCGCCCCGCAAACGACTCCGCACGGGCTCTGCATCGAGCTTCTTAGGATCTGTCTCCCTCGAGTAAAAAAGAAACAACTTCCATACAAAGGAAAGTTTATATGAAACTTTCATCGTATAAATCAAACCTACAACGGAAAAACGTTTTCTATAAACGGCATACTTGGCATATCAAGCTCGACAAACGCTACTTGGCTATTGTCCGATCACGCTTCACTTCAATGCCAAGTTTACAAACCGACTCGACCTTTTCGATAGCACGAAAGTGTCGTGGTCTAATCCTCTACCAGATACGACCTTGGCTGTGCGGCTGAACACAACCTTCGCGCTAAGCCAATACATTCAACGGATGATGCAAACTTGTCGAAAATCGGCTAAGTTCTGTATTCTCGCATTTCACTCTATTCCCAAAGCAAGTTTCCTACAAAATCCGACGTATAAGAAAACACTCGTACCAGAGCTCCTAAAGCCGTACGAATCTCGGAAGGTCAACACTTCAAAGCACCGTAACGAAAAACGCTTCGTTTCAGGGAAACAACTTACGCGACCTCGTGGTCCTAATTGCTCTAGCACAAATCGTAAAACTACCTAACATCGAAACAGGAATGTAAGTTTTAATTGCGAATATCCGCAAACGAACCAAAGTGTTCCTGCAAAGCAGGGTTAAGACAAAACCATCGCAACACCGCGCACATCTTCGAGCCCGCAAACGTTCCGAACACGAAACGCGGCATATAAAATAAAAACCAACTTTCGGCACTGCGAGACGTCGCAGACGCCCGGAGATTAGTTTTTCGACATAAATAACTTCCTCGATAAAGTCATTTTCTTGGAAGACCTAACAATTTGTCCGCGACTAAAAAATTACGCAAAACTTCTTAACGTACGTATCCTTCGCGAAGGCCAAAACAACGTGAACATTTATCGCCTAAAAACTTTGTTGCTGATCACAACAAACTCGCAACAGTCCTAAACAAACTTAAGTTATCTCGCAGAGATAGCTCTCGAACACCCGACACAAGGGTAATAGCGCTATAAAAGAAATCCAAACTTTTGGTCAGAAATTCCGGGCAACTTAGAAATTGTTCCCGGTGAGATGCTCGGTTCCAACCAGACGAATCGTATAAGCCGAGAACCTATCGCTGATTCTAAATCGGTATGGAATCAGGTTAAAATCGCAACAGGCAAAACGAAAGCCGACTAGTCATCGCATAGCCTCAATCCGAAAGTAAACCTAGGTCTTGCCCTAAACCCAGCACACTGGTCGCTAACGTCTCAAGGCATGAATCGAGATCCTAAAGGCATGTCTCTTCGTCTATATCTAAATGCTCACTCAATTTACTAAACATCCTAAAACGGGCAAACGAACAAGGCGATACACTAAGGGAAAAAGGAATGCGAGACGACAACTCGCGGACCTCCCTCAATATCAACTCATATTCTTCCCGCTACATTCATACGAATAAAAACACGCTCTTAAAAACGCAAACTGATTTTTAATAAAGCCGCAAAAGCGGAAGGGACTCAGAGTCGCACACGGCCAGTCCGAAAACTATAACGGCCACGCTCAGCCAGACCAAACGGCCTACGAGGCTAGTCTCAAGGCCGGCAAAGGTCCAGATGCCATCGACATCAATGTGCTCGATAACTCCTACACGACACATAACTAGTCTATAAAGGTCTCACTGCGAAACAGGTCATACGAACCTTAACTCCGAAACGAACTACGAAAGGCTTGATCCCCTCAAAAGGGTACGTAGGCAGCCTTCACAAGGTGCAGCCCTAATCTTAAACGCTTTCCGCTCCCTGGAAAGTGGAAAGATCACTTTCAACGGACCTTTCCGACCATTAATTCCGCCCAACTTAATTAAAACTGGTTAACCACTCGCAAGAACCTTACGCTAAAGGCTCAAGATTCTTACGAGCTGGGGGGCTAACTGTTGGGGTCAAAATCGGTACGACGGAATCAACGGCCAAAACTCCCCGCAGAAATATAAAAGGAATCGTTTTACAAAACCCAAAGAATCTTTTTATAAAACTCGAGGACCGTTTTATAAAACTCGAGAATCATTTTATGAAACCCGAGGATCATTTTATAAAACTCGAGAATCATTTTAAAAACTCGAGGATCGTTTTATAAAACTTGAGGACCGTTTAATAAAACTCTAGAATCATTTTATGAAACCCGAGGATCGTTTTATAAAACTCGAGAATCGTTTTATAAAACTCGAGGATCGTTTTATAAAACACGAGAATCGTTTTATAAAACTCAAAGAACCGTTTTATAAAACTCGAGAATCGTTTTATAAAACTCGAAGAATTGTTTTATAAAACTCGAGAATCGTTTTATAAAACTCGAAGATCGTTTTATAAAACTCGAGGATCGTTTTATAAAACTCGAGAAGCCGTTTTATAAAACTCGAAGCCGTTTTATAAAACTCGAAGATCGTTTTATAAAACTCGAAGATCTTTTTATAAAACTCAAGAAGCCGTTTTATAAAACTCGAAGATCGTTTTATAAAACTCGAAGATCTTTTTATAAAACTCGAGAAGCCGTTTTATAAAACTCGAAGGTCGTTTTATAAAACTCGAGAAGCCGTTTGATAAGACTCGAATAATCATTTTATAAAACTCGAGAATCGTTTTATAAAACTCGAAGAATCGTTTTATAAAACTTGAAGAATCGTTTTACGAAACCGCAAAAAAACCGAAACAGCCGTAAAACGCGAACTAGTCACGACTAGTTCGCCCATGGGCGAACTAAGAGGCACTCGACTAGTTCGCCCATTGGCGAACTAAGCTGGCCCAGCTTAGTTCGCTGATGGGCGAACTAGTCCATCCCGACTAGTTCGCCCATCGGCGAACTAAGCCGGACCGGCTTAGTTCGCCGATGGGCGAACTAGTCCCGTCCCGGCTAGATCGCCATTGGGCGAACTAAGAGGTGCTGACTTTGCCCCATTGGTTCTTTTCGCCTAGTTCGCCATATGGCGACCTAGCCAAGCTGAACTAGCTCGCCGTACGTCGAGCCGACCATCCCGAGCCTCGATCTCCCACATCCTTGATTCAAGGCATACGTCCTTCGACACGATCGTATTCCGAATCACGGTCGAAATGTCTCCCGTTTCGTCTCGATCCGTCCTATCGTTCGAGTTTTACGANATGGCGACCTAGCCAAGCTGAACTAGCTCGCCGTACGTCGAGCCGACCATCCCGAGCCTCGATCTCCCACATCCTTGATTCAAGGCATACGTCCTTCGACACGATCGTATTCCGAATCACGGTCGAAATGTCTCCCGTTTCGTCTCGATCCGTCCTATCGTTCGAGTTTTACGATAAAAACCGTAAAACTCCGTTTTCCAGAAAAGAACTCGAAGAAATCGTATAAAACGGTAACGGTTAATCAAAACACCGAACGTCGCCTAAACTATACGATTTATCCGAGATTCTTTGTTAAGATTACAGAAAACGCGTTTTTAATAAAAAACGTCGAGAGAATCGTAAAAACAACATCGGATCAGGAAACGGTCTCGTTAAAGTCGTAAAACGGTTTTTATCGTAAAACGGCCCGAAAGGTCCTAAAACACGATAAAAACCCATCTCGCGACGTTAACGAAATCAAACCCGAAGATACGATAACGCTTTGACGGTCTACTCGCAGACGGAAGATAAAATGCAAGTTTGAAGATAAATAGAAGATTTCCGCAGAAGAAAAGGAAGGATCGACAGATATGGAAAGTTCCCGAAATATTCGGTTTCGAGCAAAATAGAAAGACTAAAACCGCCTAAGGAGGAGTATATAAGGAGGAGGCATAGGGCAGAAGCTGAAGGACGAGTCTTCAGAGCTTTCACCACCAAACTTAGCATTTAGGCAATTTTCCGTTTTCGTTATCGAGCTGCGTCTCAACTAGGGTTTTAGTCTTAGATTGATAGAACCAGGAATTTTGCCGACGGCTCACGCAGCTAAGGCAACTCTCGTTGTAACCGTTCTTACATGAATTCGGAATAAAAATCTTTCTTGCTCTCAATCTCGTTTTTCTTTTTATATCTTTCAATTTATTCATATTAATCGCGTTCTTGGTTACTTGTCGTTGGCTTTCGCAGAGATCCGGTTCCTCTGGAAAGTTAGGGTTTTCCCGAAGTTTCTTTTTTTACGATTTAATGACAGTAGGTGGATTTCGGTTCCCACAGAGACGCAGCTCGATAACGAAAACGGAAAATTTCCTAAATGCTAATTTTGGTGGTGAGACCTCTGAAAATCGTGTCCCTTGCTTCTGCCCTAGACCTCTTATTTATATACTCCTCGCCTTGGCCATGCGTTCTTTCCATTTCGCCCAGATTTGACTATATCGGGAATTTTCCATTTTCCTCGATCCTTCCTTTTCTTCCGCGGAAATCTTTTATTTTTCTTCAAACCTTCCTTTTATCTTCAAACTTGACTTCTATTTTCCTCCTGCAAGTAAACCGTCAAAACGTTATCAAATCTGCGGGTTAGATCCCGTTAAGATCGTGAGATGGGTTTTTATTGCGTTTTAGGCCCTTTCGGGCCGTTTTGCGATAAATCCGTTTTCCGACTTTTTACGGGATCGTTTCCTGATCTGACGTCGTTTTTAATAAACTCCTCGAGCTAATCGTACGGTTTTACGATTTACTCGACTTTTTAATTAAAAATGCGTTTTTATGATTTACTCGACGTTTTTATTAAAAACGCGTTTTTTACGATTTCGACGAGAAATCTCTAATAATTCGTACGTTTTAGGCAATGTTCGGTGTATCGTCAACCGTCGCCGTTTTATACGATTTCTTCGAGTTCTTTATCGAGAATGCGAAGTTTTACGTTTTTATCGTAAAACTCGAACGATAGGTCGGATCGAGATGGAACGGGAGATGTTTCGGCCATTGTTCAGAATGCTACCGTGTCGAAAGACGTAAGTTTCGAATCGGGAATGCGGGATACCGAGGCTCGAGACGTCCAGGAAGCTTCTAGTTCGCCCATCGGCGAACTAAGCCGGGCCGGTCGTGTTTTTCCTTAGGCGTTGATGAAGCTGTTCGCTTATCACCTTGCTCCGATCAACGGCAGAGGTGGTCGCTTTCATCTTCAGCCTTGCAGTGGTGTTCCCATCGTAGAGTAACTTCCGAAAAACGGCCGCAAGGGCCTGTCTTTTGTAAGAAGTGGCAGGAAAGATATGTATTCATGACCCTTCCTGGTTCCCATTATCTATGGAGCTTCGTAGGTAAAAGAAATTGATACGCTTAGGTGATGATGGGGTTCGCTTAATAGATTTTTCTTCCGTTGTTTTTTTTTAGGTGGAACCCACTCGGCTCGAGTGGGGCAGGGAAGTCAGCGTCCTTAGGGCCCGAGCCTTTCTCTAACACAGCGTCAGGTGGCCTATCTCCTTAGCCTTGTTGTGTTGGGTCGTAGCAGGCTTCGGAGTGAGTCTTCTTCTTTGATGTTTGTCATACTCCTTTTCCGTTTGCCCAATTTGGCTGGTGTTGACTGACTTTGTTTTAACCAGGCGGCCCGGTGGAGGGGGTAGAAGAAGACCCGATGGAATCCTTTAATAGGGCTAACGAGGCGATTTCCACGAGGAAGGGTACCGTCGCCCCGATCGTTTCAGGGGACGAGGTTATGATAATTGGAAGTAGTTGCAAGACGGTGATTAAGAGCGAGGCTGTTTCCTCTTCTCCGGGGAGAAGGTCGAGGGGCAGGATGGCCGCTCGGCTGACTCCACAGGCTTTTGATGCTGAATGTGCAACTGGGGGTTTGTCGAATGTCCTTGAGGACCTGAACACTAGGGTGTTCTCGCAAGAGAATATCCCTCTTCCGGGTGAAGGTCCAGCAGAGGTGATCCTTGCTCATGTTTCAGCCTTGCTATCGTGGATCTTATTGGGTGATCTTTCGCGCAGGTTCTCTCCTTATTGCATCATTTGGGAGTTCGATTGTCAGAGGAGGATGTGTCCCTCGTCAAGGAGGAAGCCAAGGAGCTTTCCTGGTAGCTATCTGAGGAGAAAAGCAGGAGGGCGGTCCAGGGGATGGAACTGCATGATCTACAGGCCAAGATCAAGGCGATTGAAGATTTGATGGAAACTTCTTCGTCGGAGGCTCTGGCGCTGGGTCGTAAGAGCAAGGAATTGGAATAGCTTTGTAGAAACTAAGAGCTGAGTCGAAGATCTCAGAGGACATGAAGGTGATGGCTGTGAATGGAGCGAAAATCACCTCACGATGGGAGGTAATGCGAGATTGGCTCAATGGTTGGGCCCACAGCTGAGACTTGGTCAGGGAGCTCGATCGGTATAAGGCTGTGGTTCTTGCCGAGGCAGGGCTCAAAGGCGTAGGTCCTCCCTCTTTCGAGGACGAACCAATTATCCCTCCATCTTCTAGCTCTGGCGGACCATAAGATTTTTGTCTTTAACGCACTTGTGTTTATTTCGGTTTTTGAACCTTTTCGAGCCGTGAGCTCTGTTGCTTTTATGCACTTCACTTTTTAGAAATATAGTGTGGGAACCGAAATCCACCTACTCTCAATAAATCGTAAAAAAGGAAACTTCGGGAAAACCCTAAGTTTCCAGAGGAACCGGATCTCTGCGAAAGCCAACGACAAGTAACCAAGAACGCGATTAATATGAATAAATTGAAAGATATAAAAAGAAAAACGAGATTGAGAGCAAGAAGGATTCTTATTCCGAATTCGTGTAAGAACGGTTACAACAAGAGTTGCCTTAGCTGCGTGAGCCGTCGGCGAAATTCCTAGTTCTAACAATCTAAGACTAAAACCCTAGTTGAGACGCAGCTCGATAACGAAAACGGAAAATTTCCTAAATGCTAATTTTGGTGGTGAGAGCTCTGAAAATCGTGTCCCTTGCTTCTGCCCTAGACCTCTTATTTATGTACTCCTCGCCTTGGCCATGCGTTCTTTCCATTTCGCCCAGATTTGACTATATCGGGAATTTTCCATTTTCCTCGATCCTTCTTTTTCTTCCGCGGAAATCTTCTATTTTTCTTCAAACCTTCCTTTTATCTTTAAACTTGACTTTTATTTTCCTCCTGCGAGTAAACCGTCAAAACGTTATCAAATCTGCGGGTTAGATTCCGTTAAGATCGCGAGATGGGTTTTTATCGCGTTTTAGGCCCTTTCGTGCCGTTTTTGCGATAAATCCGTTTTCCGACTTTTTACGGGATCGTTTCCTGATCTGACGTCGTTTTTAATAAACTCCTCGAGCTAATCGTACAGTTTTATGATTTACTAGACTTTTTAATTAAAAACGCGTTTTTTATGATTTACTCGACGTTTTTATTAAAAACGCGTTTTTTACGATTTCGACGAGAAATCTCGAATAAATCGTACGTTTTAGGCAATGTTCAGTGTTTCGTCAACCGTCGCCGTTTTATACGATTTCTTCGAGTTCTTTATCGAGAAAGCGAAGTTTTACGTTTTTTTATCGTAAAACTCGAACGATAGGTCGGTTCGAGATGGAACGAAAGATGTTTCGGCCATGGTTCAGAATGCGACCGTGTCGAAAGACATAAGTTTTAAATCGGGAATGCGGGAGACCGAGGCTCGGGACGTCCAGGAAGCTTCTAGTTCGCCCATTGGCAAACTAAGCCGGGCCTGCTTAGTTCGCCGATGGGCGAACTAGTCGAGTGATCCTAGTTCGCCCATCGGCGAACTAAGTCGGACCGGTTTAGTTCGCCGATGGGCGAACTAGTCGAGCATCTCCTAGTTCGCCCATTGGCGAACTAAGCCGGCCCGGCTTAGTTCGCCAATGGGCGAACTAGTCGAGTGATCCTAGTTCGCCCATCGGCTGTTTCGGTTTTTTTGCGGTTTTATAAAACGATTCTCGAGTTTTATAAAACGATTTCTCGAGTTTTATAAAACGATTCTCGAGTTTTATAAAACGATTCTTCAGGTTTTATAAAACGATTCTTCGAGTTTTATAAAACGATTCTCGAGTTTTATAAAACGATTCTTCTAGTTTTATAAAACGATTCTCGATTTTTATAAAACGATTCTTCGATTTTTATAAAACGATCTTCGATTTTTATAAAATGGCTTCTCGAGTTTTATAAAACGATCTTCGAGTTTTATAAAACGGCTTCTCGAGTTTTATAAAAAGATCTTCGAATTTTATAAAACGCTCTTCGAGATTTATAAAACGGCTTCTCGAGTTTTATAACACGATCTTTAAGTTTTATAAAACGATCTTCGAGTTTTATAAAACGGCTTTTCGAGTTTTATAAAACGATTCTCGAGTTTTATAAAACGATCTTCAGGTTTTATAAAACGGCTTTTCAAGTTTTATAAAATGATTCCCGAGTTTTATAAAACGATCTTCAGGTTTTATAAAATGGCTTCTCGAGTTTTATAAAACGGTTCTCGAGTCTTATTAAACGATTCTCGAGTTTTATAAAACGATCTTCGGGTTTTATAAAACGATCTTTGATTTTTATAAAATGATTTCTCGAGTTTTATAAAACGATCTTCGGGTTTTATAAAACGGCTTCTCGAGTTTTATAAAACGGTCCTCGAGTTTTATAAAACGATCCTCGAGTTTTATAAAACGATTCTTCGGGTTTTACAAAACGATTTCTTTTATATTTCTGCGGGGAGTTTCGGCCGTTGATTCCGTCGTACCGATTTTGACCCCAACATATAGTTTTACGCATTTGTTTGTCTGAGGGTCAGAGCCCTACTGATTTGGCTAGCATGATAGGAACGAAATGTAAAACTCATATTTTTTAACACTTAGGACCCAGGGATTTTAAAGGATTTCTAGGACTCTGCTTAGATCATGAGATCTTTGCTTAGGCCCCGTGTGCACTTGCTCAAACATGGAGATAGGAGAATTTTTAGAACGTGGAAGCTCATAAGTCTTGTGGGAACCGAAATCCACCTACTGTTAATAAATCGTAAAAAAGGAAACTTTGGGAAAACCCTAAGTTTCCAGAGGAACCGGCTATCTGCAGAACCGCACAATGAAGATTAAGAAACGATAGACTTAGAATTTAAAATAAAAAGTAAACGAGATCAAAAGCAAAGAGGATCTTATTCCGAATCTGCGTAAGAACTTGTTACAACGAGAGCAGCCTTAGCCGTATAAGCCGTCGGCAAAATCCCTAGAAGTCTAAGAATGAAAACCCAAGTTGAGACGCAGCTCGCTAACAGAAAACGGAAATTTTCCTAAATGCTAATTTCTGGTGGTGAGAGCTCTGAAAATCGTGTGTCTTCCTTCTGCCCTAGACTTCTTATTTATATACTCATCGCCTTGGCCAGTCGGTCTTTCCATTTCGCCCAGATTTGAGTCTATCTGGAATTTTCCATTTTTCTCGATCCTTCCTTTTCTTCCGCGGAAATCTTCTATTTTTCTCCAAACCTGCCTTTTATCTTCAAGCTTGACATTTATTCTTCTCCTGCGAGTAAACCGTCAAAATGTTATCGTATCTTTTGGGTTAGACTCCGTTAAGATCGCGAGATGGGCTTTTATCGCGTTTTAGGACCTTCCGGACCGTTCTGCGATAAATCCGTTTTCCGACTTTGTACGGGATCGTTTCCTGATCTGATGCCGTTTTTAATAAATTCCTCAAGCTAATCGTAAGGTTTTACGATTTACTCGACGTTTTTATTAAAAACGCGTTTTTACGATTTTCTCGACGTTTTTATTAAAAACGCGTTTTTTACGATTTTCTCGACGTTTTTATTAAAAACACGTTTTTTACGATTTTAACGAGAAATCTCGAATAAATCGTATAGTTTAGACAATGTTTGGTGTTTCGTTTAACCGTTGCCGTTTTATACGATTTCCTCGAGTTCTTTGTCGAGAAAACGAAGTTTTACGGTTTTTATCGTAAAATTCGAATGATAGGTCGGATCGAGACGGAACATGAGATCGAGGTTCGGGACGTCCAGGAAGTCTCTAGTTCGTCCACCGGCGAACTAAGCCGAACTGGCTTAGTTCGCCCATGGGCAAACTAGTCGGGACGGGACTAGTTCGCCCGTGGGCGAACTAGTCATGGGCCTCCTTGTTCGCCCATCGGCGAAGTAAGCCAGCTTGGCTTAGTTCGCCGGTGGGCGAACTAGTTGCGACTAGTTTGCATTTTACGACTGTTTCGGTTTTTTGCGGTTTCGTAAAACGATTCTCGAGTTTTATAAAATGATCTTCGAGTTTTATAAAACGGCTTCGCGAGTTTTATAAAACGATCTTTGAGTCTCGAGTTTTATAAAACGATTTTTGAGTATTATAAAACGGCTTTGAGTTTTATAAAATGGCTTCTAGAGTTTTATAAAACGGCTTCTCGAGTTTTATAAAACGGTCTTTGAGTTTTATAAAACGGCTTCGCGAGTTTTACAAAACAATCTTTGAGTTCTATAAAACGGCTTCTCGAGTTTTATGAAACGGTATTTGAGTTTTATAAAACGGCTTCGCGAGTTTTATAAAACGATCTTTGAGTTTTATAAAACGGCTTCGCGAGTTTTATAAAACGATCTTTGAGTTCTATAAAACGGCTTCTCGAGTTTTATAAAACAATCCTCGAGTTTTATAAAACGATCTGCGAGTTTCATAAAACGTCTTCTTGTCTTATAAAATGATCTTTGGATTTTATAAAACTATTTTTTTATGTTTTTGCGGGGAATTTTGGCTATTGATTCCGTCGTACCGATTTTGACCCCAACAGTTAGCCCCCCAGCTCTTGAGAATCGTGGGGTTCTTGCGAGTGGATTGAGCTCGTTTGGCGAGTTTGGTAGAATTAGACGGACTTTAATGGCCAAAAGTCCAAGGGTGAATAGTAAAATTCTTCCCTATAAGTAGATGGAGTAAAATTTTGAATTCTTTACCCCATCCTCTACAATTTATCCAAGAAATTTTTCTCTCTACTTCCTTTGAGGATCTTCAAACATGTTTTCAGGAAGAAAGACTCGTTCCTCAACTAGTTCCAATTTTCGCAATTCTGAGGGAACGAGCTCGCAACCTCCATTTTCAGCTCCGAAAGAAGAGTACTCGTCCCCGTTAATCGATCCGACGGACCGCGAGGCTTTTTGGGCGTTGGGAGATGAGTCGGGATCCGCTAGGCCTGGGACTTGGGTTCCAGCTTTGTCGGACGTCGATCAAACTTCCGGAAATCTGAGCTCGGCTCTTTTTAACAGTATCGATTACATGCGCGAATTTTGCCGAGAGTTCCAGAGGCTGTCGAGTTTCGTCTCCCACTTGCCGGGGAGGGCAATAAGGATGCGCCCGAGGGTTTTTTCACATGTTACAACATTTTCTTGCAACAATGCCACTTATGGTTTCCGATCCCGGAAATCATTGTTCATTACCTTCACAGGCTGGGGCTATCGATAAGTCAGCTGACTCCCCCTGGTTTAAAGCAACTCGTTGGTCTCCTGACACTGAGTTATGAGCAGGGAATCACCCTTAACGTTGATCATCTCGAAAGTCTGTTAAAGCCCAAGGGCCAATCGCAGAGGATCACTCTATGCCCTCGTGACGAAATTGTTACGGGCTGCTCAACGCTTTTTACTTCTTGGAAGAAACAATTCTTCTACGTTCGTATCGACAGTGCATCAGTCGAGGAAAGTTGCATTCCGCTTTTTACGACCACGTGGGGTCGGAAAGGTATGCGAACCGAGTTCATACGAATCCTCTTCCTCTTATTATTATTTTTTTTTTATTCGTTTCTGTTTTTCCGCAGTGACCAACCCCTTGCAAGAAACAATTCTTCTACGTTCGTATCGACAGTGCATCAGTCGAGGAAAGTTGCATTCCGCTTTTTAAGACCACGTGGGGTCGGAAAGGTATGCGAACCGAGTTCATACGAATCCTCTTCCTCTTATTATTATTATTTTTTTATTCGTTTCTGTTTTTCCGCAGTGACCAACCCCTTGCCTCCGTATCCCGCGGATCTCCAGAATATCACCACTTCTCTCAAATGTGGCGAATTTGGTTGGTGTAGTTTTTCTCCGCAACGCGTCCACCAAGCGGTTGCCCTCTTCCGATCTCGACTCTTTGCGGATTCTCCGACTTATGAAGAGGATCCGTTTGTCAGGGAGTTTATTCCGTATGTTCCCTCGATGAGAAATGGCAAATTAAGCTTCCGAAGGGATAAAAATCCGGTTGTCGAAGATGATGATTCTGAACGCGCGGCTTCTCCTGACAATATTCTCAAGGACTTCCTTGATAGTCAGACGTAAGAAGGTGTCTGGACGAAGGCGGGCGGATCATCGACCTCCCATTTTCCGGACGTCGATCACGATCAAGTCCCGGAGTTTACTAGGGGGTCTGAGAAGGCCAAGGAAGTACGTGTGTTTATTGTTTTCCTTTTCGAGCAGTTTCTATACTATTGTTTAATATATTTTTTTGTAGGGTTTCCTTGTCATGAGCCGGGCCCTAGATAACCGTACCGCGAGCGAACATGGCTGAAAAAGAAGTTGCTCGTCTTCCGGCAGAGGTCAAGGCCAATCGAGCCGAAGAAGTGGTTTCGAGGGAGGTTGCTCGCGTGAGGGATGAGTGTGCGGCTAGATCTCGTCGTGCCAAGGAGCTTTCTGACCAAAGGATTCGTCGTTCTCGTCGTGCGGGCAAGCGAGAGGTTGGCGAGTAGATGAAGGCTCGTCATGAGCGATTTGCAACTGGTTGTTCGGATGCCGGAGTTGTTTAACGGGCGCATGGTGATTATCGCGAATGTCGCAGGATTGTTCATGGGTTATCCCTAACTCAGAATGAAGGGTATTCGTTTGCTAAGGAATTCTCCGCGCGGCGGGAAAGCCTGAATCGGGAAAGAGATATGCAGCCTGAACTTTTCGATCTTAAGGCGCGCATGTGGGATCAATGGAATCCTATTGTGGTGTCGCCGGATTCGGTCGAAGTTGGGCCTGGGATCTCGGATGTTGATGGCGAAGTCGATCAACCTGCGTTTGAGGACTTCAATGTGTGATATTTTTAGTTTTTTGATTTTGTTGTTGTTTTTTCGGGACTGGCCGTTGGTGGCTTTGAATCCCTACCGCTGGGCGGTATGTACTTGGATGCTTTTAATAAGAAAAATATTTTCTAAGTATGAAATTCGTGTTTTGTGTTAGATGTAGAGGGAAGAATACGAGTTGTCATCTCGTATCTAACTCTTTGGTGTAAATCGTACGATTCAGTAACTCGGGAGATTTCGATTTTCGCGAGTGTTTAGATGTGGGCGAAGAGACATGCCTTTAGGATCTCGATTCATGCCTTGAGACGTTAGCGACCAGTGTGTTGGGTTTAGGGCAAGACCTAGGTTTACTTTCGGATTGGGGCTGTGCGATGACTAGTCGGCTTTCGTTTTGCCCGTAGCGATTTCAACCTGATTCCATACCAATTTAGAATCCGCGATAGGTTCTCGTCTTATACGATTCGTATGGTTGGAATCGAGCATCTCACCAGGAACAATTTCTAAGTTGCCCGGAAGTGCTGACCAAAAATTTGGATTTCTTTTATAGCGCGCTATTTTATCCTCGTCAGATGTATGCGGACCGATAGGTCGGTGCGTTTGTTTAGGACGGCTAGCGTGCTCGACGGGGCCAATCGCCGAGCGTTCGTGTTTTTATAGTCGCGGACGGACTTGGGGAAATATTTTTCTTTAAGAGTTTAGGCGACGTCTCGCCAGTTCTTTCCGAAAATATTTTGATATGCGAGTTTTATAAGAACGATTAAATAGTTGTTACTGCGGAAGCGATTTTCCGGATTTGCGTCTTTCGATAGTAGCGGAGATATTCTAACTTTGTCTTTATTAAAAATTTCAAAAACTTTTTGATTACAAAGCTAAAAGAAATTTTGTAAAAAAAAATTTGGGAGTATACGAATACTCGTATACTCACCTACTCCCCCCCCTGTTTTGGAAGGGGGGATAGCTGAACTCGTCTTTAGGCGAGCTGCCTACGTATTCCTTTCGCAAATCAAGCCATCTCGTAGTTCTGATTGTTTGTGCGAGTGTGCTTACTCGGCTGTCGCAGACTTCTCGATCGCTTCAGTTGCGGGATCGGTGTCTTTCTCCGGGATTGTCTCCTCCGGTCGGGTGGAAGCGATGGGTGCGGAAACTTCTGGTTTCTCGGCCGTTGCTTGCTTCGAGTCGTCGTCTGCGGGCGGTGGCGTGACCTTTCCCCGTTTTGGTTTTACGATTGCTACCACCAATTGCCTCAGCTTGTGTTCGGCCAGGAAGCAGGATCGTGATTGTCTTTGGCATTCCCAAATTACCGCGACTCCCGTAGGCGTCGGGAATTTGATGCCTAAGTGATACGTGGACAGAACCGCCTTCATGGAATTCATCCAAGGCGTGCCCATAATCACGTTGTAGATAGCCGGGAAATCGACTACCGCGAAGTTAACGATTTTTGTTACTTCTTTTGCAGCGACTGGCAATCGAATTGATCCCAGGGTCATTGACGTCTCGCCGAAGAAACTCGTCAGCGGTTTCGGAATCGGTTCGACTTCCGAGAGATCGACTCCCATACGTGCTAGCGTGTTGCGGAAGATCATGTTGACAGTACTCCCGGTATCGACCAAGATCCGAGCGACTTCTAAATCGCTTATTACTAAGTCGATGACGAGAGGATCGGCGTGAGGTTGGTTGATTCCTGCGGTTTCAGTGTCATCGAATGAGATCACTCCTTTCGGAGAGTCATCGGTCGGCACCCTCCAACTCGAGCCGGTTTCGGCTTTGCGTTGGTAGGATTTTATAGACGAGACAGTGTCGTTGTAATATTGCGATTCGCCGATAATCATGTTGCTTTTTCGGCGGTTAGCGTCGTTACCCTTCTCGTCTTGCCTTCGTCCGCGTTTTCGCCTGGCTGGTTTCCCTGAGGCGGGGTTTCTGCTCGTGCGTTCTTGTCGTTCTTCGGAAGGCGATCCCAAATCGCGGATGAGATCCTTGACACTAGATATCTCGGAAAGCTCTCCCACGACAAGTTTTGTTGCAAGTCTGGCGCCGAGAACTTTGCAGTTCACGGTGGAATGCCCGCGGGTTTGGTGGAGGTCGCGGAAAGAATTCTCGTCATAATTCGAATTTCTCGTCCACGTGTTACCCGTAGTTCGCCCTTGCTCCGAACCGGAGTTGATGGCATAGTTATGCGCCCCTTGGAGATCCTGTCCCTCGTGATGGAAGAATTTGTCGTTACGAGAGTTCCTCTTTTTCTGCTTCTGCTCGGACGCGTTATCCTTCGCGGATGTTTTCGTCGGCTTGTGCTTCTCAAACAGGATTTTAGTCTCCTCTTCGATGGTTATGAAGTCAGTGGCTTTATGGAGCGCATCCTGGATCGTCCGCGGTTTCTCGAGAGTTATCCACTTGCGGAATTTCGATTTATACCAGAGCAATTTTCTCAACGCGTCGATGGCGGCTTTGTCGCTGATTCCGCTAACCCTAGCCATGACGAGTTTGAATCTGCTCTAGAAATCGCAGAGAGATTCGTCCTCCTTCTGCACCAAGCTCCAGAGGTCGGCGTCTGAGGTTTCCGGGTTATTGAACATCGAGGAATTTTGAAGCCAGTCGACGGAAACTTCCGATCGAATTTCGCCTAAGTTTGGCGAACCATTCGAGCGCGGCTCCTTCTAGGTTTTCGACGAAGAGGCGGCAGTAGCCTGCGTCTTTTTCGTGGTCCTTGAGTTTAGCTCGTCCCATGGTGATCTGGAACGCTTGTAGGTGCGCTTTGGGATCGGACGTCCCGTCGAAAGTTGGCACCTTAAGTTTTCCGGGATCGGGCAGTTTGATCTCGGTGATGCGGGCCGTGAAGGGCGTTTTCCGTGACTTGTACAGTAGCCGATCGATCTCGGGTGCGGCGCTGGTAGCGTGGTGAATCTGAGATTTCACCGCTTTTACTGCTGCGGCCGTTTAGGTGATATATTCGCAGAGATCGCGAATCTCGGTCAGACCGCCAGCAGTTTTCCGACCTTGTCGGCGTTTGCNTTGATCTCGGTGATGCGGGCCGTGAAGGGCGTTTTCCGTGACTTGTACAGTAGCCGATCGATCTCGGGTGCGGCGCTGGTAGCGTGGTGAATCTGAGATTTCACCGCTTTTACTGCTGCGGCCGTTTAGGTGATATATTCGCAGAGATCGCGAATCTCGGTCAGACCGCCAGCAGTTTTCCGACCTTGTCGGCGTTTGCTGCGAGTGACTGGAGATCGTTCCTCGGCGGTTTTTACGTATCGCGTGAAGTCGAGTTCCCCCTCGTCTCCAGTAAAAGAACGTTCAGGAGAAGACTCAGGCAGAGGACTTCGAGTCTTTCTCCTCCTAGGATGGACGTCAGCGTCCTCGTCTGTCGAGTCGGCCTGGTCGCTCGTTTCCAGGTTAACCCTCTCGATGCCGTCGCCCTCGGTCTCCTGTTCGCGAACAGGAGATTTTTCCGATTCGTTCAGCGTCGCGTCAGGGTTTTCTTTTCCGGAATCCTTTTCCGGTAAATTTCCCTGCTCGGTTCTGGGACGATCCGTAGGAGCGCCGAAATCGAGTCTCCTTCCGCGGATCTTAGTAGTTCCGCGGGGGTGAATCGCTCTGGTTCTCGCAGTTAGGGTTTTAACCCGTTTTGCGAGCGAACCAATGAGCTTTTCCTGCTCTTCCGATTTTTTATTAAACTCGGAGAGCATCTTTTCGACGGTCCCGGCGTTAGCGTTTGTAGCGTTGGCCGTAGGCGCGTCTTTTGGTTGTGGTGTTTCAACGTTGTCGCGTTCGTTGCGAGTTTGGTCGTCACCAGTCATCGTTTCTTCGTTGGACATGTTCCAGCTTCGGTGTAAGATAGATCCGACCCCCCTCCTTCTAGCGCCAAACTGTGGGAACCGAAATCCACCTACTGTCAATAAATCGTAAAAAAGGAAACTTCGGGAAAACCCTAAGTTTCCAGAGGAACCGACTATCTGCAGAACCGCACAACGAAGATTAAGAAACGATAGACTTAGAATTTAAAATAAAAAGTAAACGAGATCAAAAGCAAAGAGGATCTTATTCCAAATCTGCATAAGAACTTGTTACAACGAGAGCAGCCTTAGCCGTATAAGCCGTCGGCGAAATCCCTAGAAGTCTAAGAATGAAAACCCTAGTTGAGACGCAGCTCGCTAACAGAAAACAGAAATTTTCCTAAATGCTATTTTCTGGTGGTGAGAGCTCTGAAAATCGTGTGTCTTCCTTCTGCCATAGACTTCTTATTTATATACTCATCGCCTTGGCCAGTCGGTCTTTCCGTTTCGCCCATATTTGAGTATATCGGGAATTTTCCATTTTCCTCGATCCTTCCTTTTCTTCCGCGGAAATCTTCTATTTTTCTTCAAACCTGCCTTTTATCTTCAAGCTTGACATTTATTCTTCTCTTGCGAGTAAACCGTCAAAACGTTATCGTATCTTTTGGGTTAGACTCCGTTAAGATCGCGAGATGGGCTTTTATCGCGTTTTAGGACCTTCCAGACCGTTCTGCGATAAATCCGTTTTCCGACTTTGTACGGGATCGTTTCCTGATCTAATGTCGTTTTTAATAAATTCCTTAAGCTAATCGTAAGGTTTTACGATTTACTCGACGTTTTTATTAAAAACGCATTTTTTACGATTTTCTCGACGTTTTTATTAAAAACGCGTTTTTACGATTTTCTCGAAGCTTTTTTATTAAAAACACGGTTTTTACAATTTTAACGAGAAATCTCGAATAAATCGTATAGTTTAGGCAATGTTCGGTGTTTCGTTTAACCGTTGCCGTTTTATACGATTTCCTCGAGTTCTTTGTCGAGAAAACGAAGTTTTACGGTTTTTATCGTAAAAATTCGAATGATAGGTCGGATCGAGACAGAACGTGAGATCGAGGTTCGGGATGTCCAGGAAGTCTCTAGTTCGTCCACCGGCGAACTAAGCCGAGCTGGCTTAGTTCGCCCGTGGGCGAACTAGTCGGGACGGGACTAGTTCGCCCACGGGCGAACTAGTCATTGGCCTCCTAGTTCGCCCATCGGTGAACTAAGTCAGCTTGGCTTAGTTCGCCGGTGGGCGAACTAGTTGCGACTAGTTCGCGTTTTACGGAGGTTTCGGTTTTTTGCGGTTTCGTAAAACGATTCTCGTGTTTTATAAAATGATCTTCGAGTTTTATAAAACGGCTTCGCGAGTTTTATAAAACGATCTTTGAGTTTTATTAAACGATCTTTGAGTTTTATAAAACGGCTTCACGAGTTTTACAAAACAATCTTTGAGTTCTATAAAATGGCTTCTCGGGTTTTATAAAACGGCATCGCGAGTTTTATAAAATGATCTTTGAGTTTTATAAAACGGCTTCTCGAGTTTTATAAAACGATTTTTGAGTTTTATAAAACGGCTTAGCGAGTTTTATAAAATGATCTTTGAGTTTTATAAAACGGCTTCGTGAGTTTTATAAAACGATCTTTGAGTTCTATAAAACGGCTTCTCGAGTTTTATAAAACAATCCTCGAGTTTTATAAAATGATCTGAGAGTTTCATAAAACGTCTTCTTGTCTTATAAAATGATCTTTGGATTTTATAAAACTATTCCTTTTATGTTTTTGCGGGGAATTTTCGCTATTGATTCCGTCGTACCGATTTTGACCCCAACAAGTCTAATCGACAGTCTTGCCATATGGGCTTGGAGATTCTAGTTGAGCTGGGAGGCTCTTGTTGTGCCTAGAGATTCTGGTTCAACTCGAAGGTTTTTCTTAAAACCTGAGGCTTCTAGCTGGGCCCGGAGGCGAGGAATGTGAGGTGTCAAATTCAGGATTTTGAACATTGGGAACTCGGAAGCTCATAATTTAACCCTGAGATCGGATATTGGAATTTGCAAATCCAAGTCGATTGCTTGGGACCCTGGGGTCTTTCATGTATTATAAGGGAACTTGTTTAGAACCCTGAGGTTACTGAGTAGATTCTAAGGTCTTTGACCTAGACCCGGAGGTGAGTAAATATGATATGTAAAATTCGGGATTTTGAACATTTGGGACCCGGAGGTTATTGTCTTTGAGATCGTAAGCCACTCCCATTCTCGGGTAATTAGATATGAAAATGTAAAATTCAGAATTTTTAACATTTGGAACCCGCAGGTTTGTTGTCATCGAGATCATATCTGCCCCCCTTAGGTAGGCCACTACCGATCTCGGGTGAGGATTCGCATTCTGCCACTAGGAAGTAGGCTACCATCGAGATCCTGTAATGCTGCATTCTGCTTCTGTAGAAAGCCACTCTCAGGCTTATATGTTTGTGCTGGGGTGGGTTTACTTGGAAGTGTTGAGCCACATACCAGACTTGTTACTTTCCACGTCAGGATGAGTAGGATATAAGTGCTCCCAGGGGTATATGCACCGTCTGCTCCCTGAAACTGTTATGGTATTTTTGTGTAGGGTCGTTTTAGTACTACGGAACACAAGAAGGTTCAGGTATGAGTTGAGAGAAGCGAGAGGGAATAAAGAGATTTGTATGAAGTAAGGAGAAATCAAGAGGAACAACAAGGTAAAGTAGAGAAGGAGACATATTATTGAATAATCGAATGGGGCTACAATGTTTCGGTGTATGAACCCTAGCCGCCTAGATCTAGTCTCTCAATCTCTCAGTGTCGATCCCTTATTCTAGGTTTGGGTACCCCTTATATAGATGTAGATGTCGGCTTGCATTAGGTTAAACTCTTCCACATTGGCGAATATGAGAGATTTTCCATGTATGGAGAACTTCCATTTTACTCAAGGGTCGGGCCCGCCGAACCTGAAGGCAGGGTCCGGGCCCTGGGTCCCTTTGGAGCAAGGGTCTAGAGGCCGGTGCCCAGCCCGGGGGCTGGAGGAATCTGGTGCCTGGATATTGTTTCCCAACAGTTTGCCCCTTATTCCTTGATTTCACTGATGGAATCAAGGGATAAAGTGTGTATTGGTTGACCGGAGTCGCTTTATCTCAGCAGATTCCCCTTAAGTAAGGCATCGCTCTGAGACGCCTTATTCTCCAGGTCCTCGTTTAGGCCGGAACCGTGTTTGGAGCCTGGAGTAAGTCGAGTTTCCCTTGGTAAAATGGTGTTCTGTAGGCATCTTAAGGGCCGGAGCCTCTTGGAATTGATGACGTAAGGTCATGGTCTTTTATGCTTTTTGGGCCGAGGAAACCCTAGCCGTTTGCTCTGATTCTGTGGCGTCTTCCTAGTTCGCCGCTGTCTCTTCTTTGGCTACCGATTGTATAGCTTGGTTTTTGCTATAAGGAATATACTTTTCGCAAAACCTGTTACGTTTATTTTTGAAAGTTGNGGAGCCTCTTGGAATTGATGACGTAAGGTCATGGTCTTTTATGCTTTTTGGGCCGAGGAAACCCTAGCCGTTTGCTCTGATTCTGTGGCGTCTTCCTAGTTCGCCGCTGTCTCTTCTTTGGCTACCGATTGTATAGCTTGGTTTTTGCTATAAGGAATATACTTTTCGCAAAACCTGTTACGTTTATTTTTGAAAGTTGCTTCGTTATGACATGATCCTGAATATACGAAGGATTTTTCGCATAAGTAACGGGCGATGATTTTAGTAAATTGACACGACGCGTGGAGATAACAATGTTTCCGCAGATTTTCGAGAAGACTTTTCCGCTTAGTCGGTGATAGTTTCTTGGAATCATTCATGGAATTTTTCGAAAGGTTATTTCATCGAGATTCAGTTGTGAAACCTTCTAGCGGGTTTCTTGAGCGGAACGAATAACTTGGCCAGCAATAGGATCAGTCGGTGAGTAGGGAGGACGTGTTTTCTATTGCTGCTTTGTGTTCTCGATTTTTCTTTTGCCGCAAATGTTCTTGACATTATTCCGTGACTCACTTGGTTTGACGGAAAATGAGAGAAATTCTTTGATGCCAAAGGATTTCTCGTATAAATTTTTGATTTTTATACGAAACTCATTTTATCAAGTTGGAAAAGATCTTTAGGACTTCGGGAAATCATCAAGTTTCACTCTGAAGTTTGGCAGAGATTTTCTCAACGCATGATTGCGACAAGAGATGCTGTACAGTCCTCGAGTTTATTTCCTAGACTATTTGGATCAGTCTTTCACGTTTAGACGAATCTTAGATTGTCGTTTTCTTCTGGGATGATTTTAACGAGGTGTCGCATTGTCCGAATATTTTTTCGCTTATTTTTGCGAGATTTTTCTTTATAAAAAGCGTTTTTTTGGTGCAGGAAAAATGTTCGACGAAAGGAAAAGATGAGTTCCCTTTGAAGGATTGGGATGATCGACAATCCAGTTTGATTAAAGACCATGGTGGATTGGTGATGACTTGGAGTATGTCTGATTTACAAAAATTTCTAGGAGCGAGTCGGTTTTAAGACGACGTCAGCGTCTCTAGCTCCTTCTTTCTTTAGAAAATGAGATGAGTACGCTCGAATGTGTGGCGATCATTTCTCGGTTGTACGAGAGATTGGATCGATTTGCGAGTTTTGCCTGAACAGTTAGAGAACAATAGATCGAGATAGACAAAAATTGCTGACGACTTAGCTTGCTAGACTATCCTCCTAAGACGTTTTCATTCCTTGCCTACGAGAAATTAGAAGTCTAATAAAATTTTCAAATCAGACGTACCTTAGTTTCATCGATGATTTTGGGACTACCTCTTCTTCATTATTCTCGCGTTTTCTGACTTATTCTCTTACGAATCGGTTCTGATGAAATACCGACGAGAGTTTCGGAGTGAAGAAGGGATTTCAACATCCGAGTTTGTGTTCTTGTTTCCTTGTACTGCTGGTTTTACTTAACTGACTAGGCGGGCTTCGTATATTGTTTTAAAAATCTATCACACATTTATGATTAGATTTTCCGGCTTAACGTCTCAGAGTTTCGTAAAAACAGATTGCGTTTAGAGAGTTCAAATCTCTCGTATAGTTTAGGCAACATTGGTTTTAAGTCGACCGTTGCCGTTTTAGACGATTGATTCGAACTTATACGAAAAACAAGTCTTCGCGGTTTTTATCGTAAAATCTCAATTGAAACTCCGATTGAGACAAAACGAAAATCTGTACGATTGAGAATCGAGAGAGAAACTCGAGGTTTAGTTCAACTTGCCATAGGGCGAACTGGATGAGTTCTCTCAGCTCTCCATACGGCGAGCTGGTGCGGACAGTCTCGATTCGTCGAGTTGACTTGTTTTCGTCATAAAATCTCAATGGAAAGTCCGATTGAGACGAAACGAAAAGATTTACGTTCGAGAGTTGACAGAGAAGCTATAGGAGTGGTTCAGCTTGTCGAGCTGGCTTGAACGGTTCGGCGAGCTGGTTTAGCTTGGCAAGGTCGCCGTGTGGCGAGCTGGATGGTAAGAACCCTTGGGGCAAAGTAAGTGCCTCGAGGGCGAGGTGGAAGGTTCTTCCGTCCTTTTCCTTCTGCTTATATCCTCCTCCTTAGGTGGTTTAGTCCTTCCTTTTCTCCCAGATTCGAGTTTATCGAGAATCTTCCATTTATCTCGATCTTTCAATTTTTCCCGCTGAAATCTTCTATTTATCCTCAAACTTGACATTTATCTTCTTTCTACAAGTAAATAGTCAAACCATTGTCGTAACTCTAGGCTGGATTTCGTTTAAATTCTTTGGGATCCCCTTCTCAGTCTGTGGCTGGCCACTGGAGTACTATCAAGGGAATATTCATCTGGCTGGTGGTTTCTAGGGCGGACCCTAGGTTGACCAAGGCATCGGCTTGCGAGTTTTGTTCTCTGGGAATTTGGGTAAGCTTAGAGTTCTGGAATCTTTCGATCAGGCGCTTTACCACGGCGAGGTATGTGATCATACTGGCGTCTTTGGCCTGGTAGTCAACTTGGACCTGGCTGATGATCAGTTGGGAGTCGCTGAAGACCCGGATCTCCTCTGCTCCCATTCTCCCGTTCCTCCGCCTGGGCCCTGGAAATCAACTTCTGACTCTGGGACCGGAAGCATGGATGGTGATAATTCAGCAACGAAATCATCGAGGACCTGTGATTTGATGGCCGTAGCAGGCATGAAGACTATGTCGTATTCCCCGAGCTCAATCGGCCACTTTGCGAGGCGTCCTGACACCTATAGCTTGTGGAGAACGGCTTTTATGGGGAATGAGGTGATTACCATTATCTGATGGGCCTGAAAGTAGGGCAGGGGTTTGCGGGCCGCTGTAACCACTACTAATGCTAGCTTTTCGAGGTGGCTGTAGCGAGTTTCCGCGTCCAATAAGGACTTACTCACGTAGTAGATAGGATGTTGCTTACTTTCCTCCTCCCTCACGAGGACACCGCTTATTGCATTCTCGGACACGGCGAGGTAGAGTAGCAAGATCTCACAATCTAGAGGTTTTGAGAGGAGAGGAGGTGTAGTAAGTGTGGGAACCGAAATTCACACCGTCGATTTCCGTAAAATAAGGAAACTTAGGAAAACCCTAATTTTCCAGAGGACCCGGATCTCTGCGGAAGCCAACGACAAGTAACCAAATAAATGCGGAAAATATGAAAAACATGATAAAACGAATTTATAAAGAAAGTTGATCTTATTTCGAATTCGCGTAAGAGCGTTGCAATCTTTACAAGAGATTACAAATGCTTTGGCCGCAGGGGCCCTCAGCGAGTTATCAAGATAAAACCCTAAACCTAGTCGAGTCACAGCTCGATAACAAAAGAGGAAAAAATATAAGGAAAAGAGGGTTTGATTGATTTCGGATTGATCCTTATGAAAGGCTGCCTACGTACCCCTTTCGAGGATCAAGTCGAATGTAGTTCAGTTGATAGAGCTGGACAAGAGATCGGACTGCCTGGGCGAGTTCGTCTAGTAATTGAATTCCAGTCATAGAAACCGATCTTATCGAGAATAAAGCCTAGGTTTCTAAGTGCGGAAAATTCTAAGTCTAGAAAACATGTAAAAGTCTCAGATGAGAGCTCTGAAAATCGTCCCCTGCTTATGTCCTCTGCCTCTCCCTTATATACTCCCTTCCTAGGCGGTTGTCCTTCTATTTCGCCCAGATTCGATTTTGTCGAGAATCTTCCATTTATCTTTATCTTTCTTTTTTTTCCCGCAGCAATCTTCTATTTATCCTCAAACTTGACATCTATCTTCAAATTTGACATTTATCTTCTTTCTGCGAGTAAATCATTAAAGCGTCGTCGTATCTTTGGGATAGACTTCGTTAAAGTCGCGAGATAGGCTTAAGACTGTAGCGAGTTTGTTGTGATCAGCAATAAAATTTTAAGCGAATAGCGTTGTTTGGGCATTCGTGAAGGATACACATGTTAAGTAGTTTTGTATGTTTATAGTCGCGGATGGACTGTTGGGTCTTCCAAGAAATTGATTTTATCGAGAAAGGTATTTGTGTCGAAAAACTGTTCTTCAGGCGTCTGCGATGTCTCGCAATGCCAAAGATTGTTTTTTTTTTTATTTTGTGTGCCGCGTTTCGTGTTCGAAACGTTTGTGGGCTTAAAGATGTTGTGCGGTGTTGCGAGGGTCTTGTCTTAACCCTGATTTGCGGGAACACTTTGGTTTGTTTGCGGATATTCGCAACCAAAACTCACGTTCCTGCTTGGTTGTTAAGTAGTTTTATGATTTGTGCTAGAGCAATTAGGACTGAGAGGTCGCGTAAGTTGTTTCGCCGAGACGAAGCATTTTTCATTAGGGTTCTTTGTGAAGTGTTGACTTTCCGAGATTCGTACGGCTTCAGGAGCTCTGTTACGAGCGTTTTCTTACACGTCGGATTTTGTAGGCAACTTGCTTCGGAAATAGAGTGAATCGTGAGAATACAGAAATTAGCCGATTTTCGACAAGTTTTCATTATCCGTTGAATGTATGGGCTTGGCGTGAAGGTTGTATTCAGCCGCACAGCCAAGGTTGTATTTGGTAGAGGATTAGACCACGACACTTTCGTGCTATCGATAAGGTCGAGTCGGTTTGTAAACTTTGCAATGAAGTGAAGCGTGATCGGACAAGGCCCATGTAGCGTTTGTTGAGCTTGATATGCCAAGTATGCCCGTGGTTGTAGAAAATTTTTTTTCGTCTTAGGTTCGGTTTATACGATGAAATTTTTGTATATTCTTTCCTTTGATCATATGGAAGTTATTTCTTTTTTTACCCGAGGGAGACAGAGCTCAAGAAGCTCGATGCAGAGTCCGTGCAGAATTTTTTATGGGGTAGTTTCTCGAATGTAATCGAGAGGAATGAGAGCGGATGGTTGTGAATCGCAGAATAAAATCTTTCAGATCGTGGTGCGAGGAAACAATGTTTAGATTCGTCATTCAGTGCCAGACATACCTTAGTTTCATCGATGATTTTGGGACTACCTCTTCTTCATTATTCTCGCGTTTTTCTGACTTATTCTCTTACGAATCGGTTCTGATGAAATACCGACGAGAGTTTCGGAGTGAAGAAGGGATTTCAACATCCGAGTTTATGTTCTTGTTTCCTTGTACTGCTGGTATTACTTAACTGACTAGGTGGGCTTCGTATGTTGTTTAAAAAATCTATCACACGTTTATGATTAGATTTTTCGACTTAACGTCGCAGAGTTTCGTAAAAACCGATTGCGTTTAGAGAGTTCAAATCTCTCGTATAGTTTAGGCAACATTGTTTTTAAGTCGACCGTTGCCGTTTTAGACGATTGATTCGAACTTATACGAAAAAAAGTCTTCGTGGTTTTTATCGTAAAATCTCAATGGAAACTCCGATTGAGACAAAACGAAAATCTGCACGATTGAGAATCGAGAGAGAAACTCGAGGTTTAGTTTAACTTGCCATAGGGCGAGCTGGATGAGCCCTCTCAGTTCTCCATACGGCGAGCTGGTGCGGACAGTCTCGATTCGTCGAGTTGACTTGTTTTCGTCATAAAATCTCAATGGAAAGTCCGATTGAGACGAAACGAAAAGCTTTACGTTGGAGACTTGACAGAGAAGCTATAGGAGTGGTTCAGCTCGCCAAGCTGGCTTGAATTGTTCAGCTCGCCGTACGGCGAGCTGGTTTAGCTTGGCAAGGTTGCTGTGTGGCGAGCTGGATGGTAAGAACCCTTGGGGCAAAGTAAGTGCCTCGAGGGCTTAGGTGGAAAGTTCTTCCGTCCTTTTCCTTCTGTTTATATACTCCTCCTTAGGTTGTTTAGTCCTTCCTTTTCTCCCAGATTCGAGTTTATCGAGAATCTTCCATTTATCTCGATCTTTCCATTTTTCCCGCGGAAATCTTCTATTTATCCTCAAACTTGACATTTATCTTCTTTCTACGAGTAAATAGTCAAACCATTGTCGTATCTCTGGGCTGCATTTCGTTTAAATTCTTCGGGATCCCCTTCTCAGTCTGTGGCTGGCCACTGGAGTACTAGCAAGGGAATATTCATCTGGCTGGTGGTTTCTAGGGCGGAACCTAGGTTGACCAAGGCATCGGCTTGCGAGTTTTGTTCTCTGGGAACTTGGGCAAGCTTGCAGTTCTGGAATCTTTCGATCAGGCGCTTTACCACGGCGAGGTATGTGATCATACTGGCGTCTTTGGCCTGGTAGTCAACTTGGACCTGGCTGATTATAATTTGGGAGTCGCTGAAGACCCGGATCTCCTCTGCTCCCATCTGCTTAGCGAGTGAGAGGCCCGCAATTAGGGCCTCATATTCGGCCTCATTATTTGTAGCTTTGAAGTTGCATCTTATCGCTCTTGATGCTGATTCGCCGGTGGGGGAGGTTAGAACCAGGCTTACTCCTGCCCCTCTCACGTTACTTGACCCGTCCTGTGGGGTCCATTCTCCCGTTCCTGCGCCTGGGCCCTGGAAATCAACTTCTGACTCTGGGACCGAAAGCATGAAATCAACTTTTACGAAGAAACAAGTCTTTGCGGTTTTTATAGTAAAATCTCGATTGAAATTCCGATTGTGACGAAACGAGAAGCAGCGCGATCAAGACTCGAGAGAGAAACTCGAGGATTGGTTCAGTTCGACGTAGGGCAAGCCGGGTCAACCCTTTCAGCTCGCCGTGTGGCGATCTTGATGGTAAGAACCCTTGGGGCAAAGTCAGCGCCTCAAGGGAGAGGTGAAAGGCTGGTCAGCTCGACGTAGGGCGAGCTAGTCTTGAATTGTTCAGTTCGCCGTATGGCGAGCTGGTTCAGTTTGGCAAGGTCGCCGTATGGCGAGCTGGACGATAAGACCCTCAGGGAAAAGTCAGTGCCTTGAGGGCGAGGTGGAAGGCTAGTCAGTTCGCCCTACGGCGAGCTAGTCTTGAATAGTTCAGCTCGTCGTACGACGAGCTGGTCTAGCTTGTCTAGGTCGCCGTATGGCGAGCTGGACGGTAAGAACCCTTGGGGCAATGTCAGTGCCTCGAGGGCGAGGTGGAAGACTATTCAGCTCACCGTACGTCGAGCTAACTAGCTCGACATACGGCGAGCTAGTCTTGAACGGTTCAGCTCGCCGTAAGGCGAGCTGGTTTAGCTTGGCCAGGTCGCTGTATGGCGAGCTGGACGGTAAGAACCCTTGGAGCAAAGTCAGTGCCTCGCGGGCAAGGTGGAAGGCCGATCGGCTCGCCAAGATGGCAAGCTGGGTTGCCTGGCAAACTCACCGTCTTTTCGAGCCGGATAGTATCGTCCAATTATGCGAGTAGCCTAGGGTTTTTCCCGTGAGTAACCAACCTAGGGTTCTTCCGCGAGCAACCTAGGGTTCTTCCGCGAGCAACTTAGGGTTTTTCTCGTGAGTAACCATCCTAGGGTTCTTCCGTCAGCAACCTAGGGTTTTTCCCGCGAGTAACCTAGGGTTTTTCTCGCGAGTAACCCATGGTTTGTTTCGCGAGTAACCTAATATTTATTTCGTGAGTATCCTACGGTTTATTTCGCGAGTAACCTACGGTTTATTCCGCGGTTTCTGGGAGAGCAAGTTTTATCTTTCCAAAGTGTTCTCGGAAAACGTCTTTTGCTCAGTCAATACGTAACGAGATTTTTCCAACTCGGAAGTAAGAAAAACATTTCAGGGTTTGATAGATTTTATCGTTGCCCTTAGTGATCTGAGATAGAAATTGGGAGCTTGTTTTGTTGCTCTTCCCGTGGCGAAAAGTCGCGATTAGGTTTTCGATTTAATTAAGTACTACAGCGTTTGCATGAGTGTTGGCTATAGGAGTAATCGCTGCTGGAGTTGTTCTACCAGTGTTTTTGCGAGCTGCGACTTTGTCTTTCATATTTCCAGATATCGTTTTGATCAAGCGTTTTGCGGCTATGAGTAAGAGTAATCAGACCCCCCTCCTTCTAGAGCCAAAATGTGGGAACCAAAATTCACATCGTCGATTTCCATAAAATAAGGAAACTTAGGAAAACCCTAATTTTCCAGAGGACCCGGATCTACGGGGAAGCCAACGATAAGTAACCAAATAAATGCGGAAAATATGAAAAACATGATAAAACGAATTTATAAAGAAAGTTGATCTTATTTCGAATTCGCGTAAGAGCGTTGCGATCTTTACAAGAGATTACAAAGGCTTTGGCCGCAGGGGCCGTCAGCGAGTTATCAACATAAAGCCCTAAACCTAGTCGAGTCACAGCTCGATAACAAAAGACGAAAAAGATAAGAAAAACAAAGTTTGATTGATTTCGGACTGAACCTTATGAAAGGCTGCCTACGTACCCCTTTCGAGGATCAACTCAAACGTAGTTCAGTTGATAGAGCTGGACAAGAGATCGAACTGCCTGAGCGAGTTCGTCTAGTAATTGAATGCCAGTCTTAGAAACCAAATTAGTCGAGAATAAAGCCTAGGTTTCTAATTGCGAAAAATTCCAAGTCTAGAAACCATGTAAAAGTCTCAGATGAGAGCTCTGAAAATTGCCCCCTGCTTCTGTCCTCTGCCTCTCGCCTATATACTCCCTTCCTAGGCGGTTGTCCTTCCATTTCGCCCAGATTCGATTTTATCATGAATCTTCCATTTATCTTTATCTTTCCTTTTTTCCCTCGTAAATCTTCTATTCATCCTCAAACTTGACATTTATCTTCAAATTTGACATTTATATTCTTTCTGTGAGTAAATCGTTAAAATGTCATTGTATTTTTGGGCTAGACTTCATTAAAGTCGTGAGATAGGATTTTATCGCGTTTTAGGATTTTTCGAGCCCTTTTGCGATAAAACCGTTTTACGACTTTATACGAGATCGTTTCCTCACGCGATGCCGTTTTTAAATAACTTTTTCGACTTAATCGCAAAGTTTGGCAATGTTCGATGTTCTGGTTAATCGTTGCCGTTTTCTACAATTTACTCGATGTTTTATTAAAAAAGCGCTTTTTACGTTTTTTCACGAAACATCTCGAGTAAATCGTATAGTTAGGAAATGTTCGATGTTTCGTTTAACAGTTGATGTTTTATACGATTTCCTTGAGTTCTTTCGAGAAAACAAGACTTTACGTTTTTTATCATAAAACATGAGCGATAGGACGGATCGAGACGAAACGAGAGACGTTTCAACCATGGTTCAGAACACGATCGAGCAGAAGGACGTATGCCTTGAGTCGAGGACATGGAAGATCGAGGCTCGGGATGGTCAGCTCGATGTACGGCAAACTGAACCGGGAAGGGTTCAGCTCGCCGTACGGCGAACTGTTCGAGGAGTGACCAGCTCGCCGTACGGCAAGCTAGTCTGTTGCCACCTAGCTCGCTGTACGGCGAGCTAATCGGTTGCCACATAGCTCGCCGTACGGCGAGCTAGTCCGTTGCCACCTAGCTCGCCGTACAGCGAGCTAGTTTGGTCGAACAAGCTCACCGTACGGCGAGCTGGTCCGATACCGACTAGTTCGCCGTACGGCGAGCTGGTCCGATATCGACTAGTTCGCCGTACGGCGAGCTGAACCGGTTGGTTCGGCTCGTCGTACTTTGAACTTGGTTCGGTCGAACCTGCTCGCGGTTTTATGGCAGATGCGGTTTTTTCGCGGTTTGGTGCTTAACTCGGGCAATTGTGGAATTGGCGTTTGTCTCGTTCGTTCTTCCGAGATGACGATTTTCAAGTTTTCCGTGGATTTCCCTTGTTAGGATATTTCTTAGAATATTATAAAACGGCTTCTCGAGTTTTATAAAACGTATTTTTATTTGTACGGAAACTTTTAGCCATTGATTCCGTCGTCACTGATTTTGACACCAACAGTAAGGTAGGCTTTGAGGTTGTCGAGAGCGAGTTCTCACTTGTAACTCTAGTGGAAATCCTTGGGATTTTTCAGAGTCTCGAAGAAGGCGTGCGATTTGTCGAACAGCCTGGAGATGAATGAACCTGCTTAATGCGGCCATCCGGCCCGTTAGTCGTTGGACTTCCTTTACGTTTCGAGGGGAAGGGATCGCCTTGATGGCTCGCACCTGTTATGGATTGGCTTTGATGCCTCTATAAGTGACTATGTACCCCAGGAATTTTCCGGAGCTGACCCCAAATGAACACTTTGAAGGGTTAAGCTTCATGTTGTACTTCCTAAGGGTGACGAAGGCTTGCTGTAGATGGGAGATGTGGTCTTCTGCCTCGAGAGACTTGACCAGCATGTCATCTATGTAGACTTCCGTGGTCTGTCCGATTTGTTCGGCAAACATCATGTTTACGAGCCTTTGGTATGTAAATCCTACATTTTTGAGGCCGAAAGGCATGACCTTGTAGCAGTAGATGCCCCTTGGGGTCATGAAGGAATTATTTCCCTGGTCGTCTGGGTGCATGAGGATTTGGTTGTAGCCTGAGAAGGCATCCATGAAACTCATGAGCTGATGGCCTGCAGTGGCATCGACAAGCTTGTCGATGTGAGCTAGGGGAAAAGGATCCTTGGGGCATGATTTGTTGAGGTCGGTTAAATCTATGCAGACCCTCCACTTCCCATTCCTCTTCCTGACCACGACCACGTTAGCTAACCATTCGGGGTACTGGAGTTCTCTTATGAATCCAGCGTCGAGCAGGTTCTTGACCTCTTTATTGATTATTTCATCCCTCTCGGGGGTTAATTTCCTCCTTTTCTGTCGTACAGGGGTGAATTGAGGGTCCACCTGCAGCTTGTGCATGATGATCTCGGGGTCGATCCTGGGCATATCCTCATGAGACCAGGCGAAACAGTTGGAGTTGGAGCGAAGGAAGTCGATTAATCTTTGCGTTAACCCTATGGGAAGCTTGGATCCTATCAACAGTTTCCAGCCCGGGTCCCCTTCCTCCAGGGGTATCTCGTCCATCTCTTCTACTTTGGGCTCCTCCGTATGCAAGGCCGGAGGGCCTTTCGGTAATTGCTATAAGACCGGAATTTTCCCTTTCAATGTAGTTTGGTAGCAGGCCCGGGCATTCTCGTGATCTCCTTTGATTACCCTGATGCCCCAGAGGGTCAAGAATTTGATGGATTGATGGAGAGTTGAAGGTACGGCCCCCATATCGTGGATCTAGGGCCGGCTCAATATCATGTTATAGGAAGATGCTTAGTCAACAACGAGGAACTTCGTTGGTTGGTTTACTCCTACGGCGTATACTGGGAGGATTACCTCTCCCAAGGTGTTCTTTACCTCTCCGCCTAAGCCTATAAGCAGAGTAACCTTCCTTGTTAGCGCTTTTTCCTCCAGCCCTATATCAGTATAGGCTGGGAGGAAGATGATGTTGCCGGAGCTGCTGTTGTCTATCAGGATTCGTCTCACTAAGCAGTTTGCTACGATAAGGGAGATGACCAGGGCGTCGTGATGAGTGTTGGTGTCGAAATCGGTCACGACGGAATCAATGGCTAAAAGTTTCCGTAAAAATAAAAATAAGTTTTATAAAACACGAGAAGTTGTTTTATAAAATTCCAAGAAATTTCCGAACAAAGGAATTCCTCAGAAAACTTGGAAATCGTCATTTCGGAAGAACGGACGAAACAAACGCCGATTACACGATTGCCCGAGTTAAGCACAAAACCGTGAAAAACCGCATCCGCCATAAACCGCAAGCAGGTTCGACCGAACCAAGTTCAACGTACGACGAGACGAACCAACCGGTTCAGCTCGCTGTACGGCGAGCTGGTCACATCACGAACAGCTCGCCGTACGGCTAGCAGAACCAACCTGGTTCGGCTCGTCGTACGTCGAGCTGACTGTCCCAAGCCTCGACCTCCCACGTCCTCGACTCGAGGCATACGTCCTTCGGCTCGATCGTGTTCTTAACCACGGTTGAAACGTCTCTCGTTTCGTCTCGATCGATCCTATCGTTCAAGTTTTACGATAAAAACCTTAAAGTCTTGTTTTCTCAAAAGAACTCAAGGAAATCGTATAGAACGGAAACGGTTAAACAAAACGCTGAACATTGCCTAACTATACGATTTACTCGAGAGTTTTCTTGAGAAATCGTAAAAGACGTGTTTTTTATAAAACTTCGAGTAAATCGTAGAAAACGGCAACGATTAACCAAAGCATCGAACATTGCCAAAATTTTACGATTAACTCGAGAAACATTTTTTAAAAACGGCATCGCATCAGGAAACGATCTCGTATAAAGTCATAAAATGGTTTTACCGCAAAACGGTTCGAAAAATCTTAAAACGCGATAAAAGCCTATCTCGCCACTTCATCAAAGTCTAGCCCAAAGATACGACGACGTTTTAACGATTTACTCGCAGAAAGAAGCTAAATGTCAAATTTGAAGATATATGTCAAGTTTGAGGATAAATAGAAGATTTCCATGGGAGAAAAAGGAAAGATCGGGATAAATGGAAGATTCTCAATAAACTCGTATCTTGGCAAAATGGAAAGACTAAACCGCCTAGGAAGGGAGTATATAAGCAAGAGGCAGAGGACAGAAGCAATGGACGATTTTCAGAGCTCTCATCTGAGACTTTTACAACTTTTCTAGACTTAGAATTTTCCGCACTTAGAAACCTAGGCTTTATTCTCGACAATTTCGGTTTCTATGACTGGCACTCAATTACTAGACGAAACTGCCCAGGCATTTTGATCTCTTGTCCAGCTCTATCAACTGAACTACGTTCGAGTTGATCCTCGAAAGGGGTACGTAGGCAGCCTTTCATAAGGTTCAGTCCGAAATCAATCAAACTCTCTTTTTCTTATCTTTTTTGTCTTTTGTTATCGAGCTACGACTTGAATAGGTTTAGGGTTTTATGTTGATAACTCGCTGACGGCCCCTGCGGCCAAAGCCTTTGTAATTTCTTGTAAAGATCGCAACGCTCTTACGCGAATTAGAAATAAGATCGACATTCTTTATAAATTTGTTTTAATATGTTTTTCATATTTTCCGCATTTATTTGGTTACTTGTCGTTGGCTTCCGCAGAGATCCGGATCCTCTAGAAAATTAGGGTTTTCCTAAGTTTCCTTATTTTCGGAAATCGACGGTGTGAATTTCGGTTCCCACAATGAGGAGCCAGGACCCTCTCTTGTTCCTTGGCAGTGAAACTGATCTCATCNAATTTGTTTTAATATGTTTTTCATATTTTCCGCATTTATTTGGTTACTTGTCGTTGGCTTCCGCAGAGATCCGGATCCTCTAGAAAATTAGGGTTTTCCTAAGTTTCCTTATTTTCGGAAATCGACGGTGTGAATTTCGGTTCCCACAATGAGGAGCCAGGACCCTCTCTTGTTCCTTGGCAGTGAAACTGATCTCATCTGTCCCAAGGAGTAGGCGCATTGGGTCCCTTGTCTCTTGAATGTGTCTTTTGTTTCTGGTGCTGCGTTTAGCGGCGACGTGGCTTATACCGCTTATCTCTGAGCCTCCAGAGATCCCATGGATAACTCGGTCTTGGTGCGGGGGAGACGCGGGCCTTGTTTCTGTGTGCCGGTTCACGCCTTCCTTAGTGTGGAGGCTCTTGGCCTTGTCGGAGAGGAATTCCTTTAGGTGCCCCTTCTTGAGGAGCTCGTTGACTTCCAGCTTTAGGGCGATACAATTCTCTGTCTTGTGACCGTGGTCATGGTGGATGTCACACCATCGGTTGGGGTTTTGATTAGCGTCTGTGGCCTTCATTTTAGGAGGCCATTTGACTTGCTGGCCCATCTGCCTTAGAACGTTTACCAGCTCAGGCTTCGAGATGGATATGTGAGAGATGTCGGGCCATGTAGATACGCTCATTCCCTCGAGTCGAGGTAAG
>CAKOAT010166044.1:3784-62572 GCA_932364175.1 Eruca vesicaria subsp. sativa
GGAGGAAGGATGCTATAGGTGGACCGGTAGTAGATATGGATCCCTTTCCATGGCTAATTTGGTATATTTGGAAGGCTCGGAATGACAAATTGTTCAAAGGGATTGATAGAGACCCTTTGGAAACTGCAAGATATGCAGAAAGTGAATGCCTTGCCTGGTATCAAGCTAATGAACAATCGTCATTACCCTCCCAGATCGACATGAATGGTGATAACCAGACCATAAGTCTGGGGGATATCTGTCTGGTGGATGGTTCCTGGACCTCCACGGCTCCTTACAGCGGATGTGGATGGGTTTGGAAGGATAGTACGGGGAGAGGTCAGCTAATGGGGTTGCGTAATTTTGATAGAGTGGAGTCGGCTTTGCATTCTGAGCTGGAAGCACTGCGGTGGGCAATGGAGAACATGCTTCAACATTCGCCATGTCAGAGCTTTGGGACGGATTGTAAGGAGGTGATATCAATGCTAAGGAAGCCACAGGACTGGCCAAGCTTCTCAACGGAACTGGAAAAGCTAGCTACCTTGCNATTTTGATAGAGTGGAGTCGGCTTTGCATTCTGAGCTGGAAGCACTGCGGTGGGCAATGGAGAACATGCTTCAACATTCGCCATGTCAGAGCTTTGGGACGGATTGTAAGGAGGTGATATCAATGCTAAGGAAGCCACAGGACTGGCCAAGCTTCTCAACGGAACTGGAAAAGCTAGCTACCTTGCAGATTTGCTTTCCAGAGTTTCGGATTGTTTATGTGCCTAGGACTCAGAATGGTGTTTCCGATTCACTAGCTAGGACTGCTCGATCCTTTTATCGAGATTTGGTGTTTGTAGGTTGTTCTATTCCGGTCTGGATTCCCAGACCACCTCAAGTTTGAGTAATGGATCAGCCGTTCGTCGTCAAAAAAAAAAAAAAAATAGGTAAGAAACCAAATCTCTTGTTCAGAACATTTGGCCTTAAGCAAAGAATTTACACAATTAACCTCGTGGTGCAAAGTTTTCACCCGCAACATATCCATTCTTAAACAAAGAAGTGTAGAAATGACAAAAACATGTGAGATAGAGCAGTAAGTCCTGTAAAAATTGTTTCCTTTGGTGCATCGAACCATGAATTAAACCAAGACATATGTCCAAACTCTGTATTCCATCATGTACAACTTTTATCTGCTGAGCTCAGTTGGTTTACTTTTTATTGATTAAAGAAAATACTTTTAAATATGCTGATCTCAAATAAAACTCAAATCGAATCTAGTCAATTAATTTAAGACAATGAGATTGCAGGTTGGAGACTTACAATGAGATTTCAACCTTCATCAGCTGGTTTATTTGTCCACGGCTCCTCTTTGAGTTTGAGAGTTAGTGATATCATAGAAACACTATTTGATCTTGTGGCCAAATGAAGATCTTTTCATCACTCTCTTGTTTTTATACTTATTTTGTATGAAATTCAAGAAGTTGACTCAAGTTTTAAAACTGAAACAAACCCAAGAAGTAACTAATTAGAAGAATTTATAAAAAGGAAAATATTATTGACGAATTAGAATCTCCTTTTTCCCTGATCAAGATAAAAACTAGACTCTGAATTTTCAAACCTCATGCAGTAAGGGACGTCGTTTTTTGGCTTGAGCCGAAAGACTACATGTGGTTTCCCAGTCGCTTCAATAGTAGTGGTTAATAACACGGTCTTCTGTTTATAAATTTTTGAAATTATTAGTAACAGAAAAGGGTAAAACCTTCGATTGGATCACAAAATCTTGAAATTCTAAAGATTCTAGAAACTACAGAATCACAAAGAAAATCAAGAGTTTTACTATGGAGATTCAAATCAATCTGAAATCAATCTATAAGATGCGGATATCTTTCGATTTGAGCAAAAATTTGAAACATTTTGTTGCTGTAGGTGCGTTAGAATCTGTGGTAGGAATAAGGCGTGAATCAAAGATAAAATATAGTGACGCTTGGCTTTCTAATTTTCGTAGTCAGAAGCGACTAAGAGATTGAAGGAAGATGGAGCAAACCGTCGGCTAGGTTTTTGTTTGCAAGGAAATATGATATCGGTTTTACAAATGACATGGCAACATATAATTGGATGAATTATTTGGCTGACATGGCCTCTTGAAGGAGAGGCAAAAACTCTCTCATTATATATACTAGGGTCTTTCCCGGATTTTTAACTTTATTTTATATTTTTTTAAAAATTTTAAATATATGTTATATGTATTAGTACCAATTACAAAGATATAAATGGATAAACTGATTTAAATTTGTTTTCTTTATTAATGGATTTTGTCTGACAAAGTTAGATTGATAAGAACTCACAATTGGTTCTAAATTTACTCTTTTATATGTTTTTGTTGTAATTTTATGTTTTCTATGAAAAAAATGGATGTCAAAGAAGAACTCATTATTTGTTATAGTTTTATTATTGGCATCATATATACTAATGAGAAATATGAATATAAATTAATTAAAAATTAATTATAATCCATGTACTCTTAATCTTAGATAATTTAAGCTTTTATATACATCAATTGTTAGGGTTATAATTGATTTAAGCGTTGTTTTGGCTTTAAGATTATTGAATTTTAGAAGATATTGTTTTTACACTTTTAACTTCTAGGGTATGACTTCCAAACAATATTTAAAACATGAATATATGATTGTGATAAAGTGATTAATGTACAAAAAAAAATAAGTTGGTAGCATTTTCTTCTTCGTACCACTATGAAAGTTATGATATCATGTACATTTGAAATGAGAGAAGTTTGATCACCCGAAAAATCGTAAATGTGCATGTTTATAGTAAAAATAGATCATAAGCAACTTAAGTTTCATTACACATCAGTTCTGGATTTGACTCTGGATTTGACTCTGATTTGAACAACTTCGTTTCTCACGTGCATGCTTCTAGAAAGTGTAATGACCACCAACTCTAAGATTCTCTAGAATATAGTTTTCTGACCCATCTAGTTCCACAACTCGGGCTCAAAGGCGAAAATCAGTAAACCCAAACAAAGACCATTCTCCTTCCAAAACGCCAGAGAATCACCCTAGTTCATATATACATCTTACACAAACTTATACCACTAATCATCCTTATAAAAGTAGCCGGATCAGCAAAAAAAAAACTCGTAGACAAAAGAAAGTAAGCTTGTCCCAAAAGATCAAGCATTCATACACATCAGTTTCCAGCTTCTTTCATCACTTCGTTGTTCGTCTAGACTATATTCTCCAGAGAATTAGATAGCTTCTTGTAAAACTGCAAAACACGCACCCATTACTAACCCTATGATCTCTCAATCTAAAATCAAGCTATGGGGTTTACCTTGTGGAACTCAAGAGTGCCCCTTTTGATTTCGATACTTGAACCATATGAAGACTTGGTGCTAAATATATGTTTTTAAAATGAAAAGATACACACTTATAATCAGTAACTCCTAAGCCATCACCATTTTTTTCAACGGTCCAGGCTCAGATTAACTAATATACCTCTGTTGCCACATTGAGATTCCCTTTTCTCCCAGCCTTCACATTCTCAAGCCTCATCAGATATTTTAAGTAAATACCACAGATTAGTTATTTGCTTTTTTCCATTTTCTTACCAGAGGTTTCTTCACTAACCTTGTAGCACTTCTTTTGCACATCAAAACCGAGAGGCTTTGCAGCTTCTTCTATCTTGTCGATGACCCATAGACTCGTGTAGGTTAAGAACTTGTGCCACTCTAGCTGGATCCAAAACCGGACCAAGAGCTAAACCGAAAGAATCAACAATTATCAGCAAATATTCTTAAACCAAGAAAACTTGGAAGGTTGGGAGTTAAAGATCTTATACACTTAGAAACTACACCAAGAAAACAATTAAAAAATCAGCACCAAAAGGAAAAAAAACAAATGTTGAAGAAGCGATATGTGATTGATTTACTTAAATAGCTTGAAGCTTATGGTATTGAAGAGATCGGCGGCTGTAGAAGCCAGAGCCGTGGTTAGAGAGTTTAGCTGCTGCGGCGAGGGGATGTTTTCTGGGAAGATCAAGAAGTCCTTTCACACTATTGTGGTTGTTATAACCGTTGAGATTCATCATCGACGGTTCCTCCGCCGCGGCGGTATAGATCCCATGCCACCACCGCCTGAGATGAAACTCGTGGAGTTGATTGAGCGGAATGAGCCGTATTCCACGCCTGAAAAAAACACCATAAGCAACAGTTAGAGAGTTGATTAAACGAAAACAGAGAGAAATTGATGAATATAGGCCGAGCCATCATTACCATGGCGACGGAGAAATCATCGTCAAGAGTTGATTGAACCATTCTCCGGCTCAATCCGTCTAAGAATCTCTCTTCCTCACCCAAGTCTAAACCAAAGCCAGGACTCGGCTCATACGGGAACAAACACTTGTTGGACGCTTTGGTCTCTTTCTCGGCGAGGAAGTCATCGTTAGTGCGAAACTCCGGCGGAAGCCAGAACTCAGCGTCGTCGATTAAGCAAGCAGATTCGTATAGGAGAGGAGTTAGATAAAAATTAGATTATTGAAGCAAAAGTTAGATAACTGGTTCTAATAGATAAGTGGTGACAGATGATTATACACATGATAAAGAAGCGTGATTCCCATACCTTGCCTCCTTTTTGAATGTTACGGGAATCCCAGAAGTGGAGGAGGCGAACAACGATGAACTGAGTAGTAGACCAAGTCGAAGAGAGTCGAAGGTTGAGTGGCGGAGGCCGGTTTGAGAAAAATAAGCAGCAGAGAGATCCATTTTTGGGGAGATGTTATAAGGTAGAGGAGTCGATGAGGTTTTTTAGTTCAAAAGTTCCTCCTAGAAGAGGAAGTATATATAAGGAGGGTTCACAGAGGGGTTACGGATCTGGACCATTAATGGTCAACTGATTAAGGGAAAGGAGATGTTGAGATTGAAGAAGAGAAACTGCAAGCGAAGAGTCACTCTATATTTTAAGATTGGTCCGAAGCAATAGAGGAGAAACCTTTTTTCCCTGAAACGACGAAGTTTATGGAACAAAAACTAATACCTTTCAACTGGACCTTCTATTAAATATGAATGACCAAAATCATATATTGGTCCTTCTCTTCAAAGTGTATCATGAAACCCATAGATTATTAATAGAAAATTCACAAACACATTCGATTTTCTCGTTATTACACGTATTATCCACATTTGTGTGTGAAGTGGTAAAAAAAACTTTACTATTGGCTGATCATTTATGCTGATGTGGAGGGTCTCTCCTTTGAGTATTAAGAGCTTTTAATATTAGTTGATGATTATACCTGATAGGTTGTAGAAAAATATAAAGATTATGTGTAACTGTCTTTATGAATTATATATTAGATTGGTATTGTGATAATCACTTCTCTTAATAAAGTTACCTAGACATTTAAGTACAATATGTCACATGCTTTGTAGGTAGAATAAAGTTGTTAAAATATTATTCTAACCGTGTTTTGAAAAACAATGACAGGTTTTATATATACAATGATACATCTGTCTTACTAAAATAGAAACATCACAACTTCTTCTAGGTAAGATTTTTAAACTGGACCTTTCATTATTATATATATTATTAAAACATAAATACACATTAGAATTGTTTGAAAACATGGATAGCTGTATTAAAAATAAGTATGTATGGAAACATGGATATCGATATTTAAGAAGATTTGCTATTTATTGTTACAAAGAGTTGCTATTTATTTAAAATCGTAAATAACAAATAGAATTAATTTTTGTCACTAACAAACATAATATTTGTAGTATGATTTATATGAAAATAAAATATCAAATTTATATAACTATGAATGTGAATACAAAATCATGTCATAGTAAATATCTATAATGAGATATGTCAATTAAAAACGTGTGTAGTCTACGCTTTAATTTTTTCTTATATATATATATATATATATTTAAATACTTGTAGTAGAACATGTCATTCAAAAAGTTGTTGCAATCAACTGACAAAATATCTTCTCTCTTAATTTTATGCATTTAGTATTTAATGTTTATAGTCAAATCTATCAACCAAATTTCTTTTGCAATATCCCACGAGATATTTTATTTTTATTTACTAACAAAATATTCCAAAAATAATCTTACCTTATAAGCATATTATTTATTGAGAATTCATTAAATTATATTCTATTTTAAAGATTCGTGTGAAAGCTAAGCATTTATAAACCTTTACCAATTTATTATATATAAGACATTCTCAGTAGAGAAACGAAGTCACTGGACATTTATGATGTTATTTTTTATGTTTCCGATTTACTAAATTTATCTTATTTTAGAATAATAACTTTATATATATACATACATATTTCTTTTGTTTACTGAATTTGGTTTTGGTTTATGTGCAGATGAACTATCATAATGATTCCTCTTTTGAAGCATATGCTTCGATCATCTTTGTTTTCTTTAGTTTTTTTCCTGTGAACTAAACATTTTTTTTTTGGATGAACTAAACATTTATCTTTTCTAAAAATCTCAAGTAAATTCATTATCTTCATATTTCATATTTATTTTCTAGGTTAGAGCTAATCATAATCATTTAATGTCACAGATTTATTTGAATAGCTATAAAAAAAATAGTCGTTACAAGAATCAAAACTATTTGATATCAACCTTCAAACACTCGATTGTATTGGCAAGTTTTCTTCTATTTTCAATTTAATAGTAGTACTAGATCATGATCCGCGCACTTGCGCGAGTTTTATTTTTTTGGATGTATTCTATATAATTTAGTTTTATATAGTTTTGAGTTTGTCCAATTCTATTTTATATTTAAAGAAAAATATCAAAAATGTTTTTTGCATTAATAGTTTTCAACAGTGTATTAGTAGATATAACCGTGCAGTGAAAACACTAATTATGTACGTTTGTTCGAAATGCAAAATTAAAATTAATCTTAATTGTTTTGCGTTTGATGATTAGATGAGAGTTTAGTTACTTCTGATTAGACATGAGACATAATTTCTGCTATCCGTTATCCGGTTTGCGTACGTTCCGATCCGCTCCGAATAAACGGATATCCGAAAGTCTGGATCATATAGTGATTTTACAGATCCGGATAGTGAAATTTAGGTATGGATATCCAAATCCGGATCCACTATACGTTTTTAAAATATTAAAAACATAATTATATTTATAGATGTATATTGTATATATTTTTTTCTATAAAATAAATAAATTTAATTTTTTATTAAATTTCAATGATTTTGACCCGCAGTTAAGAACATTACAAATGTTTTATTAATCTGTAAGAATTTTGACTATTTAAAATATTTATATTAAATCTTCGTTTTTAATCCCGATTTGAATCCGTGGTAGAACTGGTAGACCCGGTGATTCGATATATCTCATTTTTGATTTTAATGAATCTATTATTTTAAAATCCTATAAAATCCACAAAAACCGCTAAAATCTGAAACTAACCGTTTAAACCGATGGGTAGCTAATATGAAATCCAATATTATAATAATTATGTTCATATGAAAATAAAAATAGTATAACTGGTTATTTTTATTTTGGAAGATTTAAAACTGAAATTAGGTTAATTAATATTTTTCATTTGTTACATGTTGATTAACGTTTATGTTAATATGTTATAATAAAAATTATAAATATATTTTTTAATCTATTTTTTATTTGATAATTATTTTTTACGCCTCATTGAATAACCCATAAAATTTTTAACTGTAAAAACATCAAGCATAATTTTTAATAATATAACCAAATATTATAAATATTAATTAACTTTTAGTATTTTACTTTTAAGTAAATATTTTTTGTATCCAAGTAAATTTATTTTGAAGTAAACATAAGCACTATTTTTAAAAAATTGAATTTTTTTTTTATAATTAATAACAAATCAAAATTTTTAATTGTAACCCAGATTTTCTGTTTAAAAAAGAAAAAACATATAATGGAGATTTTCCTAAATAATAAGAAGGTATACATCTAAATTAAATGTTATCTAATAGTTGAATGCGGATATATGACTAACTTCCTAAACATGAAGTATAATTATCTTCTTATTGTTTATAAGATACCGAAATATCAGTAACTTCCTAAAAAAATAGATACCCGCAAAATATCATACCATATCGTAGTTAGACTAATCAGACATATAATATTACATTAATAATGTGATGTCCAACTTAAAAATCTTACCTAGAAGAAGTTGTGATGTTTTTGTTTTAATAATGTAGATGACGTAAACAACAAATAAACAAGAACCAAGGTTTATTTTTTAAATATTTATTTTTTTATCTAATATATATCTTACATTTAAAAACTTGTCATTCAAAAACTTGTTGCAAAATCATTTGACGAGATATATTATCTCATAATTTCATGTATTTAATATTTAATTTATTTAGCGAAATCTATCAACCTAAATTCTGGTACAATCCAGTCACAAAATATTCTCCTTTACCTTTACCAACAAAATATTCCAAAAATAATCTTACCTTTATGTATAGTATTTTTGAAAAATTATTAAAGAATATTTTATTTTAAACTTTCTTGTGAAAGCTATATCGTTTAAAAACATTTACCAATTTACTATATATAAGACATTAATAGCAGAGAGACGAAGTCACTAGATTTTTATGATGTTATTTTTGCTGCTTTGGATTTAGTAAATTTATTTTATTTTAGAATGTTAAGACTTTATATATACACATATATTTTTTTCTTCTTATTATGATTTTGGTTTATGTGCAGATGATCTATCATAATGATTCCTCTTTTGAAGTCACATATGATTTTATCATTCTTCATTTTCTTTTATTTTCTGTCTCTAACAGCTATCTTTTTGTTATTAATCTCGAGTTAATTCATTATCTTCACATTTAATATTTATTTTCTAGGTTAGATCTGAGACGGTTGTCTTAATGTAAATCATTATTTTAGCAAATTTATATGATTTGATTACAAAAATATATCAGAAACTTTCTAATTATATAGTGATGCTCCGAAAAATATTTTAAATTTATTTTATTAATCAATAAAATAATTGTTAAATATTAAAACCACATTTTTAAAAGTATAGAAATCTATCTTGAAATGAATATCTTTGTTGTTTTATAAACTACAAAGCAAAAAAAACTTCCACAAATCATAAACGTAGTAGGTTATCTCATACAAAAACACATAATCCGTTAACTATCAAATTTTTATAGAATTTAAAAAGAAAATAATATCCGCACTTTGAAGTATATATGATGTCAAGTAAAGTTTAAATGATTTGGAATACATTTTGTGAAATATATTTGTGATAAAAGTATTAAACTTTTACCCACTAATTTAAATAAGGCGGGTTAATGTATAATTTTTTCTACTTACGTGTCAAATTTTTGAATAAAAAATGATTCAATTCGCAGTAGTGCGGGTCGACCCGCAAACCCAGTAATAATTTATATTATGATACGTATAAAATATTATTAAATATATGATGACATGTAGATGATAAATAATACTAATATGAAAAACAAATAGCAATATATTTATGAAAAAATACATCCGCGCAGGTCAAAATTTAGTATCGTTTTAAACAGCAAAAAAAAAAACATCAAACATTCAAATAGATTGAAATTTTCACCTTGCATTGAAGAAAGGTCACTGTCCTAATAAAAAAAAAATTATAATTTATTTAGGTTCAATACTACACACACTAATAATGTAAAGTGATATATCAGAAAAATGTAATCTGATGCTGTTTCAAAGGATATTCAATGGAGCTAATCCTGCGAAATGGATTGGAGTTTAAACTCTAAGCATTATTATCCCAAAACAGTCAGTTCATAATAGCCCCAAATTTTTCTCTTTGTATTGTAGATGAATGTTTAACTTTGCTTTAGGTGATATAGCAAATATGAATAATCGTTGTAGCCTAGTCTTAGTGAACCCTGTCATCTGCTTGCTTACTTTTGTTTGTTATGATCACCTGCATGGAAATATAGTCTTTCATTTGTTGCTATCTTTTGTGTAACGTATTAGGCAATATGTTATTCTAAATCATTTTCTAAACAACACTTCACGCCTTACAATAGTTCATATTATACCCTATAATCAAATGTAAGATATACAAAGATAAAAGTTTACATATCTCAAGAAGATATCACTCATTCACACTCACAAGTTTTTCTTTATGACCTAATATGTAGAGAACACATAATGTAAGGACAACTAATAAATATAAACGCACAAGTAGACTATATGATCTATATTTGAGAAGAATAAAAGAGTTACCACGTCTTCTTTTCCTCGAATGTCCAAAACTGGAGAAGTCATTGCAGCTCATTTTCAAATAAGTTCTGGAAAACCTCTTTATATACAACATTCATCATATTATTCTGTGTTTTCCATCCTTTTCAGTAATCAGAATCTTTAAGTCTTTCCTTGACTTTCCATGTGAAAACACCGATTTGGGTAGATACAACCCTGCATTTGATAATGTTTGACCTGGCTCTTGTTAATTGTCATCACAAATGCAACTTTTAATGGGAATTGTCTACACCTCATTTTAAATGGAAGCTTTGTATCAGATGGCGTAATTAATTTGTAGAATATGATTTGCCAACTGGGTAATTTGTAACCGCGTCCATTGTCCAAACCCTCCGTAATTTGTAACTGGTGTACCAACTCTCAGTCTAAGAATATGGTTTGGTACTATTGAGGAATTATGAACAGAAAATCCAATCATCTGGTTGAGTTCAAATCAGTTGAATCGATACTAGTTGAATCGATACTGTCAGAATTTAAGTATAACTTCTTCTAACCTATAACCTATAACCATAAAACATAAAGTTATAAATTTGAAAATTATGAACGGTACCAGAACAATTATAAACAAGATCTTGACTCGAGTTTTGAAAGCGCGGATTTTGTTTCCTACGAAGATAACATATTAGATGAACGTATTTATGTATTTTATTCAGTTAAATTTCAATGTGTGCAATACCATTTGGAGCTTAGCGTAAGAAAAAGTTGTTCAACTTTTTGGTATAGTGACAGCAAAATTATCTACTTTCATCTATGTTTTCAGAATTTAAATTATGCATAATAACTTTCGTTCTAATTTGTATGAATTTGCCGGTTTAAAATTATTTTATTTGTGTTTAAAGCCTTAGATATATATATATATCCTATATATTCATGATTTAACTTAGAATATTTATTTTTTGAATATAACAAGTAATGAGAAATTTAAGCATAAATTTAATTTTGTATGATATTTTCTATGTATCTTATTAAATATTTTTAATGACTATAATTTGTAATGTTTCTTTGACAAATAATATATAATGTTGTTATTTTGTAATTAAGATTATTTACATTTGTTGTATAATTGTTTTTGGAACATTTAAACTAAACAAAACTAAAATAAAAATTAAGCAAAGCCCACATCAAACCACAGACATAAAAATTGGCCCAGGCATAGTCGTTAGCTTTTGATGTCAACCGACAACATTTACCAAAAAAATGTTCTTTCAGATACAGGTTTGCAAACACACAAAAAAAGAGATTCTCTCTAATGGCGATTATTTAGGGTTATCGATTATTTTCTTCATTCTTGTTACATAGTTGAACACAAAATATTTCTTAAGCAATTTTTTTTTTTTGGTTTTTGCTATCTTTTGCATGTCCTTTCAAATCAGGTCTAATGTGTACTCTTCATGAAATCGAATCACATCTGGAGCAGTCAAGAAAGATCATGGTGAGCTCGTTCGATTTTGTATTCATCTGACAAAATTTTCCAAAGGTTTGACACTTGATATGCTCGCTCGTAAAACGTTTCATTAACTCAATTTGTTTTGTTATTTTTTTGTTGAAATAAACAAAACAATTAGTTTTTTTTTTGACATCAAAAGGCTGATCTATTACTCAAGTTTGAGGTGGTCTGGAAATCTAGACCGGAATAGAACAACCAACATACATGAGGTCCCGATAAAAGGATCAGGCAGTCTTAGCTAAACGATCGGCCACAGCATTTAAAGATCGAGGTACATAAGAAATCTTGAAGTCTGGGAAACAAATCCGCAACGTCGAGATTCTCTCCAGTTCCGTCGAAAAGCTTGGCCATCCATGGGGATCCTTGAGCATTGCTAATAATTCCTTGCAGTCCGTCCCAATGCTCTGACATGGCGAATGTTGAAGCATGTTCTCCATTGCCCACCGCAGCGCTTCCAGCTCAGAATGCAAAGCCGACTCCACTCTACTCACATTATGCATCCCCAGCAGTTGACTATTTCCCATGCTATCCTTCTAGTCCCAACCACAACCAGAAAACCGATCCACAGAGGTCCAAGAACAATCTATCATGCAAATCTCTCGTAGGCTTATGGCCTGATGTTCAGTATCGCCATCCTCTTGTGTAGGCACAACATCCTGCTCATTAGCTTGGAACCAGGCAAAACACTCACTCTCCGCATACCGGGCCAATTCCAAAGGGTCTCTATCTATTCCTCTGAATAGCTTATCATTCCGAGCCTTCCAAATGTACCAAATCAACCAAGGATAAGGGTCCCTTTCTAATTCTGGCCCTCCAATGATCTTCTTCCGCCAGAACAGATAATCCATATTAGCATATGTGCTCTCCAAAGGGAATAAAGATGAGCTGGTAGGTACGGATGATAGGGCCCATATCTGTAAAGCAGGCGGGCATTGGAAAATTGCATGTGCAATTGTTTCCTCCGGTTCACCGCATCGAGGGCAGAAATTATCGCATCTCATGTGTCTATGATTCAGCGCACTCGTAACAGCCACCTGCCCCGATATAATCTGCCACATAAGATGACACATCTTCGGGGGAGCTTTAACCTTCCAAACTTGTGCTTGAAGCCTTTTCAAGCTAGGTTCATCTACCACATTCTCATCCTCCTTCATTAGAATATTACGAGCTACCCAATAGCCGGACTTGAATGTGTACTGCCCACTCCGTGTGTAACTCCAGCAGTGTGTGTCTCTACGATGGGTTGAACTAATCGCCATACTCCTTATGAGAGGTATATCAGCAGCGTCAACATAATTAGCCACCCGATCCAAATCCCAAGACTTTGTTTCGTGGTTGATAAGATCACTCACTCGCATATTCGGATGCAAAACAGGAACTGAAGCATGCGCTGGTCTCGCTGGGATTGTGGGAATCCATGGGTCCTCCCATACCTTCACTTCATACCCTGAATGAATCTTCTGTTTAACCCCCAATAGCAATAATTCTCGTGCAGCCGAGATGCTTGTCCACACATACGATGGACTGATGACAGTTAGCTTTCGCAAAGGCGAACTTAGTCTATAATACCGCCCTCTCATAACACGAGCAACCAATGAATCCGGATTTTGGGCCAATCTCCACAACTGCTTTGCTAGTAATGCCAGGTTAAACTCATGGATCATCCTGAATCCAATTCCTCCTTCCTCTTTAGATAGACATAGCTTATCCCATGTTGTCCAATGTAAGCCTCGATTTGGTGGGTTTGAGCTCCACCAGAACTGTGCAATGGCACTAGCCAAAGCATCACATATCTCCAATGGAAGCAAAAAGCAAGACATAACATATGTTGGGAGGGCCAACAAGATTGACTTGATCATAACTTCCTTTCCACCTTTGGATAACCACCTGTCTGTCCATCCATTGACTCTGTTCCGAAGTTTGTCTTTTAAGAAGACAACCAGCTTACATTTCGATCCAGTGATGTCCTCTGGTATCCCTAGGTAGGTTCCCATTCCTGCGTCATTCTGTATCCCAAGTGTATCTTTGATCTCCTGCCTAGCTGCTTGACCGATCCTCTTACCAAAGAGTAAAGAAGACTTGTCATAATTAATACACTGTCCAGAGGCTTGTCCATATATCCTGACCACCTTCATTACTTCTTCACATTCACGGGGCTCCGCCTTACAAAAGAACAGGCTATCATCAGCAAAGAGCAGGTGGGAAACCGAGGGACACGCACGCGTGATGCGCATCCCTGTTATCTTTCCCTGATTCTCTGCGTGATTAAGAAGGCTAACGAGCGCTTCCGTGCATAGAATAAAAATGAAAGAGGACAAAGGATCTCCCTGACGTAGACCTCTCTCCGGGACAATATCCCCTCGTGGCTGTCCATTCATGAGTACCTTATACTTTACTGTCGTTATGCATCGCATAATCCAAGCAATCCAGATTTCGGAGAACCCCATCTTCCTCATGGTGGCCTCAATGAAGGACCATTCCATACGATCATATGCCTTACTCATATCCGTTTTGATGGCCATCCTCTTATTGCGACCACTTGGTTTTGTTCTTAATGCATGGAACAATTCCTGGGCAATCATTATGTTATCTGATATCTGTCTCGCAGCAACGAAGGCTGACTGGGTTTCAGAAATCCTATCTGGGAGAACCTTCTTAAGTCTTTGGCATAAAACCTTAGATATAATCTTGTAGCAAACATTACAAAGGCTGATAGGTCGTAGTTGACTCATCTGGTTGGGCTTGTCAACTTTTGGGATAAGACATATATTAGTATCAGTTAGACCCGTCGGAATAGTCCCATGAAATAAGAATTCATTAACCATACGAGTTAAATCATCCTTAACAATATCCCAAAAAATTTGATAGAACAAGGCTGTCATTCCGTCTGGCCCAGAAGCTTTCTCGGGATGCATAGTAAAGAGGGCTAATTTAACCTCCCACTCTGAAACCGGAGCCGTGAGCCCCTCATTGTCTGCAGGCGTAATTGTAGTGGTTACTTCAGAAAGTGTCTCCTCAATCTCTTCAGGGTTCGATGATTGGAAGATTTGGCGAAAATAACTAGTAGCAATGGCTACCAGTCCTTCCTCGTCCTCCACAACATTCCCCTCGGCATCCAGAAGTTGGGTTATCCTGTTCCTCGCTCTTCGCTGCTTCGTTGAAGCATGAAAGAATTTAGTGTTCCGATCTCCCTCCCTTAACCAGAATACCCTGCACTTCTGCTTCCAAAATAATTCCTCCGCCTTAAGGGCATCAGAAAATTCTTTTAGAGCCGCCGCTATCTCCTCTGTAGTGGCATCATCATTGGAGGATAATCGATCCACCTTCTCTTTTAACTCCTCTACACTTTTCTCTGAATTCAGATGGTTTTGCCTTTTCCATTCACTTAATGCCCGCCTGCAGCTTGTAATGTGCTCCATTATACTTGCTCCCGGTGGTAAATCTGGTGATTTCCATCCTTCAAGTATAATTTATCTTAGTTCCTCATTCTGAAGCCATCGCTTATCAAATTTAAAGTTTTTTGATCTCCGTGACTTCTTTCTAAGAATGTCTGCCAGGATTGGACGATGGTCCGAACCCCAAAGCCTCAGATACTGTACTTTAGAATGAGGAAATTTCTCATGCCAATTCTCATTACCCACAGCCCTATCAAGTCGACATCTAACAGTAGCATTACCTGCTCTTCTTCCTACCCATGAAAGCATATTTCCTGTGAAAGGAAACTCCAGCATGCCACAATCACTGAGCATCTGCTTGAAAGGCAAGAAAGAGCCATCTGTGCGTTGTCTGCCTCCTTCCTTCTCTTCATGACAAGTAATTTCATTAAAATCACCAATCATAAACCATGGTCCATCTCGTGTTGTTGAGAAACGCGTAAGACGTTCCCAAACTAGATCTCTTCTTTCCACTACAGGATCCCCATAAACAAATGTCATATAGAATTTTATTCCATCAATGACTGCTTCAATATCAATCATTCTGTTATTCGAAAATAAAATCTTAACTCGAAAATCATCCATAAAAAATAAAGCTAAACCTCCGCTGAGACCAAGTGGCTCAACGGTAAACAAATGATCAAATCCTAAGTCGGCCTGAATGTCTTATAACAACAGCCTCCTATTCTTTTTTTCAGAAATGAACACTAGTCTTGGGCGATGCTTCTGACACATCTCCGTAAGGCGTCGAACCGTGAGGTCAGTCCCTATCCCTCGACAGTTCCAACTGAGTGTTTTCATGGATGATTATGGGATGGGTTTTTGGACCCCATCGAACCGCTTGCTTTGTGTGACTTAGACCGATCCTCTGTAGCATTATGACTACGATGTCTTGGTTTAGCCTTAGCACCAATGTGCTTCTGAGATGTAGAGCCTAGAACTCGCAGCCTTGGGGATCCCCTACGGAGAACTTCTTTCTTCCTAGGAGTCCTCCTATTTCCATTCCTGCCTCCAGTCGCGCTTCTTGAGCTTTTTTCCTTTCCCCTATGGCTTGCATTGTGATGTGTTTCAGGTGCCTCCAACTCCATGAGTTCCTCATCAAATAGATCCTCCTCCTCTTCCATTCCTTCTTCATCCTCAAGTGAAATTGTACCCATATTTTATAAAGCCTCAATAACTCGTACATCCTCATCTTCCGGGGCAGGACTGTCAGCGCGATATGTCAGAGAACGCGCGACACTTTGTGGGCGAAGCGTCACGTTCGCCTGCATATTTGGAGAGGTAATCTTACTTGCAAGTTTTTGTTTCTGCGGAAGCACCGGAACCACTATCGGAACAACGGCTTGCCTTTGTGTATTGCTTTGCAAAGCTACGTCCTCCTAACTTCGTCTTGGTCATAAGAACCTAAGGACGAACTCCTTGCCATGCTTCCATATCGTGAATCCCTGGCCCCAGTCGGCAAGATCTTCACAAGAGTTTCATTCCTGCAACTCGCTGGCCGCGGAGAAACATTACCAGTAAAAACATCAGTCACATGAGCTTCTGAGATCCTTTCCCGGCTGTTGTTTCGTGGAGCATCAATGTGAGAGGCCCGAGGAGATCGAAATGCTCTTGTCTTAGTCTTTAAACTCGTTCCAGGAACCCCAGACCTACTGCCGGCGTGTTGATCAGAAGAAGCAGCATAACGATCCTCAGTGTTTCTCCCCTCAGGAGCGAAACGGTCCCTGGTCCTATCGTTCTCACGCCACTCCACCCTATTAGGTCGGTTGCTCTGAGAGTAGCTCAGCCGACTTTCGGTATCTCTCCACGTTCGTGAGTTCCCATCAGGGCCTCGCTCAGTCCTCATAGGACCCACAAACTCCTCGCCTAACTTGTTCCGCGTAGCATCAGTAGCAGAAAAAGCATAAGACTTTTCCTTGCGGTGAATGTCATTTTGGCGAGCATAGGGAAGTCGGGTCTGCCTGTTGTTCTGTTTCTCATTCCTCCTCCGTATCACCCTTTCATGCCGTTGAAACTCTGAAGTTCCAGAGATCACAGTACCCTCCCGTCTATAGCCATCCTCTTTATGACGAGGAAAACCGGGACGTGAGTTATTATGGTACCCATCTGTCATGTTTATGTCTCTGCGCACTGTCTGTTCTTGGACCTCCTCCTTTGGCACTACAACACGATCAAAACATTATTACACTTTGGTTTCAGAGGACAATGGTCCTTGTCATGGGTCAAAAAACCACAAGTAGTGCAATGTTTAAAGAGGAGATCATAGGTTATCTTAATTGTGACTGCATCCCCTTCTTCGTTTGACGCCATTCTTGTAAACTTAAGAGGCTTACGCGTATCAATATCAATTAGCATCCTACCTTCCTCAAGCTCCAGCGTATCGACACTCCCCAAAGTATTCCCAAGACCACGCAGATTTGTTATTGTCCAAAGATGCAAAGGCACTCCAGTAATGGTTACCCAGAAAGGAATAATCCATGGGTAGTCATCGTGGACAATAGGCTCCCACCTCACTAACACGAACATAAAGAAATTATAGTGGAAAGGTCTTTGCCTTAGAACTTCGTTGAGATCCTCCGCTGTAGTAAAATTCAACAGGAATTTTCCGTTACCCAAGTCATTCGCTGTGATTCGATCCTGCATACCCCACTGCGTAGGCATATAGTTGATCAATTTTTCAACATTCTGCTTTCTCGGATTCAGTATCTTGCCAATCAAGGAGAGTTTGAACTCCTCAATCACTTGAATATTCTCATCAGCCACTAGCTGAAACGGCTCTTCCTCATCCATCGTCATGATCCCCTTGCCTTTATGATTACCCAACGTATCATGATTCCCACCAAACGGACCCATTACGCTTCGACCAATAGCACAACACTGAAGAATCTCTACCTACTCTGTTTTCATACGGAAAAACAGAGTACGCGAGCAGAGATATATAAATAGCAACAGATCGTGGTGTGGAGGTCAATGGATCCTAACACATCAAGGATCAACAACCGACATATCAAAAACTGACAGATTAGCAACTTCAGCCAGAAGATTGTTGAAGAAGTAACCTCTGTGAACAGTCCAAGCTTAAAGGAAAAGCGATGGGTGGTGAGCAGAGAGGATGAGCGAGTGTCAAGGATCGTTCGATTAAACCCACGTCTAGGGACGATGAGATACAAAAACGATCTGAACTCCAAGATCGCGTGCGTGACAAGATCAAAGGATCGAATACGAAATTGATTTGCACCACACCAAGGAGTGATGGTGAAACAAACCAATCTGCCGTCAAAGCTTGCACCGGTTACCAACGCCAACAGACGTGGTGAGAGAGGAGAGCTCGATAAATCAATGGAAATCGAGGTTGATGATCAAGGTTTCGGAGATCGCCATGGTTGTCGCCAGATAGCGGCTTAAAACAAAACAATTAGTAAATATTTATGCTTTAGTTTTAATAAATCTCGATTTTGTTTAAAGTTCAATTATTTACTTATTTAAATTAAATATCTCATTACCGTAAAATATAATGAATTTATTTATATGTAGGAGAATGGTTAGGTTTGACCCTCTGACTTTTTTTTATTTAAAAAAACATATGGACTCAAAGTCACTTAAGTGAATTCATAAGTATAATTTTTGACAGTCGGTTCTTCTTTGCTTAAGAGATGAAGATCAGATCTTCTTTGCTTAAGAGATGAAGATGAAGATGACGATCTCCGAAAAAAATCACTTAAAAAGTCGTAGAATTAATTAAAATGTTACATCTTTGTCTTTCTGCTTGATCCATAGCCAGCTCATTCTGTTTAAAAGATTTATAAATAACAAACAATAATTTGATCTAACTAATTATTTTTTATCTATTTTGTATGTTGTGTCCGATGACTTATACTCTTATTGCGATGAGGTGGAAACATGTTGTGAAGACTTCGAAGTAAATCATATAATTATTGAAATTTTATGCCATACAAATTCATATGGACCCCATTACCAAAAGTATACTTCTTAAATATTAATACGCTTATTAAATTTTAGATTTTTATACAACAAATAATTTTTTAAAATTTATTTAATTTAATTAAGTTTTATTACGATATCAAATATTCAAATTTTTCAAAAGAAATAATTTATAATTTTGATTATAATTTCCTCTAAATATAATTTTCTTACTGACTGACCTTTTTAAAATTGTGAGGTTTGTCAACAGAAGTCCACAAAAATTTCCACAAGTGAAAATGCTAATCATTAAACATTGATCGAAGGTAATCACTATTGATATCACTCAAATTATTTTATGGAGTGACTCGACTCTCTTAAATAACATATTTAGTTATAGTACTTAAGGATCAAATCTACAGAGAACTATGGCACACAAAAGATCTAATAGTTATATGATTAAGCTAGCTAATAAATTATAAAGCAATAAATAAATTATAAAATAGTAAATAGTAAATATAGAAAACTGAAGGGGCAAACAAGGTAGTTGTTTGATGGAAGGATGGTTGTTAGATTTAGGATTTTTATTCCGCTATTAGAGATTATAATCCTACATGTACTTAGCAGTTGCATGCAACATATTAAAGAGTTCAACTACTTAATAACAAATTCATCAGTTTTAGACTTTCTGTATGATTCTATTAACTAGACCTATTGACCAAAACAATGATGTGTTGTTCGATCAATAGCAGTGTCGATCGATTATTCAGAGAAATATCGATCGATACACCTTTCACTCCGTCGATCGATTATCCTAATGGGATATCGATCGATGCGCTTCTAGTTAAGCTTTATGTGCGGGTTGAACAATGCTCATTAAGGCACCTAGATCAAGCTCTAGCTATACTCTAACAATCTTAGCTCAATAGAAAAGATTCAGTACATTATCTCTAGAAAATCTTCATATCAGGTTTTGAGGTAACAACTCTAAAACATAAACATTAAGAATATTCTAAAAATGAATATCAAAACTAACAAGTCTTGAACCCTTAATCTTACAGGTGGATATATTCAAGCATAAAATTTATCACACAAATCATAGAGGAATAGATATAAAATAGACAAAAGCAATAAAGAAACCAAAAGAGTTCCAGGAGGACTCTGATGAAGTTCCTCCCTTCTCTCCTAACCCAAGGGAAACAATAGAGTAAAGCTTCGATAGGGTGTAGCCGTCTACAATGGCTTATAAATAACATAAGTAGGGTTTCTGGTCATCCAGGGGAATTTTGGTAATTTGTGGTTGCTTATGAGATTCAGTTGGTCATAAATTATGCTTGCCCCACATTCTGGGATCCCCATCGATCGATACAAAGGGTGCTGCATTGATTGATTTTCCTTTATCTTCTCGACGTCTTCATTTCGCAAGGCATATTGACCACACTTCAGTAAAACGGGCATAACTTCTCCTACAGGATACTGATTGACCTCAGCTGGTGGCATTGTAAAGCTAACTAAAAGCTCTATCGTGTGTCAAAAGATAAGCTCAATCTAACGGTGGGAATGTCTCCATTCATAGCTAAACATCTGATGCGTACGTGCAATCATGCACTCAAAAGGCTCCAGAAGACACCAAAATCACCATATTTCCCCAGAACGTAGATGAACATGTAAATACTCTGAAGAAACTCCTAAACATAATAATTATATCTTAAAACACTTATATAACATGGCTGAAAGTGGGTAAAATTCATGCTATATCAACTCCCTCAGACTTACCCTTTTGCTTGTCCTCAAGCAAAACAGATGGGCAATCTCTCAAAAAGAGGTTTGGAAACATCAAGGACTCACATGATTTTACTTAGAACCATAACCTCTACAATGTTGCAACCACATAAAATAAGTGCTAACCTCAGAGATACTTTATATACCATATCCTAGCTTGGAAACGAAATACATTCTACCAGCAACTTAGGAAATATTAGATTGTCTCACCCCTCTACTAACCTCAATTATTACATAAAATAAAGCGCACACTTTACCTTAGGAGTATCGATCAGAGGATAATTGGACTCTTGCCCAGCAGGTATCCGAGTAAACAGGTAGTCATATTCTGGTTTCTTTTCTCCCTATATCCATCTTCTCTGATTCTTTTCTAGTTCAATTTCAGTGAACTAAGACATGTACTAATGACTTCCATCTTGTTCACCTTTATTGATTTTTTTTTTTACAAAGTGAAGGCGAATAATGGGATCATCGGTAATGTATCTACCCCTCGCTTCCACAATGTGTGATTATTCCTTTGAATTAGAATAGTGGTGTCATTGGTAATATACCTACCTCTCTGCATCTCAAAAAATTATCTCAATCTCTTTTTAGATGCCAAAGAGAGGAGAGAATCAATCTTTTTTTTACATGCCAAAGAGAGGAGAGAAGGAAACCAAAAATTTACAGACTTATACCTTTCAGACCTGAAAGAGGAATCCGATCCAATGCATACCAAGCCCCACAGGAAGCAAATTAGTCAGATCATGGTTGGAGGTCAGCTTCGGTTCCTTCAAACTTTCTAAGAAAGTGTGATCTAATGGTAGGATGATCCACTTTAATCTATCTAGTATACTCTGCTGTCAATAAATCTAAGAATGATGCTACAGAGTGGTTATATAATAAGCAAAAATTTAAAATGATCATAATCCCCTTCTTGACTCAATAAAATCTCTTTTTTGAAATTTTTTATAAGACTCATGAACAAACTAATATCAGTAAACATTCCTCCAGTATTAAATTACAATTTCCCAGTGTATATCTAGTCGGAGTTATGGTGAGAACTAATCATAAGTACATAATTTAAAAAGTAATAACGATAACCTGCTCGATGATGTCAGTATCGATTGACACAATGAAGTGACAACCAATCGTTTGATATGAAGTGCCATCAATCGATATCAAGCTGGTATCATTAGTCGATGTGTTGAGCAATCGTCTACTCGGATCGTTTTTTTTTTCTAATAGCTAACTAAAACATAGTATTAGTAGAACGTCCCCCAGACTTAAACAACACTGTCTCCAATGGCATACAGTCTAAAATCTGTGGGAAAATAAATCATAAGTACTGAACTTAAAAAGGAAAATGGTATACTTGTTCGTTGACGGTGAGCGTCGATCGACACAGTTAAGTGGCGATCGATCGATACTCGTGATGCTCTGTCGATCGATACGCTGGACAGTCGCTGATCGATGCTTGTTGTAGAACTCGTCTTCCTTGGGTAGTAACATTGCTACAGTGTCGTTTGACGGAACTGATACAGTATCATTCGTCAGTTCTGCTACAGTGTCGATCGCTCCTACAGTGTCTCTGCTACAGTAACTTCACTATTTACTTTTTTATCCTAGAAGAAATATAAACGAAAAATCAGTAATAAAAGAAATTAGAACCTTTAAAACAAACCTAACAGTAGGTTGCTTCCCACTCAACATTTATTTTTAATCATTAGCTTGACTTCTGAAGATCTGATTCAGTCCGAATGAGAATGAGAACATGCTCCAAAACAAGTCTCAATATCTACTCTCTGAAAATTCATCATTCCTTTGTGAAAGCCTCCTCGATAGACAACTCGATAGACTCTTCTCCTTTGTCTATCATCTCAGAAATAAGTAGTGCTTGAAGTTTTTCAAATGCTGTGAGAAACATTTGATGTGTACTCTAGATTTCCTGACATCATCTGAGAAGTGAGTAGTCAATGATAACTGAGGATCTCTCTTGATCCTTTTTCTCTTCTTTCAATTCATCCTCTTCTTTCGCCCCCCCCCCCCCACCATCAAGACTTGTCTGATCGCATGGTGGTGCCTCCCTCAAAAATATTTCCACACACATCGAATCCATTCTGCTCTAATACATTGTCCCGTGTCGATCGATGGTATATGATCGGTGTCGATCGATGGTATCTGGTCTCTGTTGATCGATGGTATCTAGTCTATGTCGATCGATGCTGCTTTTTCTGAACTTTTGTCGACTTCACCTCTACATCTCAATCCTCTCTGAGAAGCTTCTACATGCAGATGATCATCCAATACTCTAATGTAGGAACCTGGTTGCACACTTCTTTCTGGTGCAATAGGAGATTCAGCTTCAAATACAAAGCTGGGTACCACAGGGTCATGTATCCTCTTCACTCTTTTGTAAATCTCAGCAGATTCTTCTGTACATATAGGTGGTCTCTGATGTTTAGGGACAATGTGTGAGGTCTCTGACTTTTCATTAATATCGCCTTCTTCTATTCTGCTAAGCTCTCCAGATCCATGATATTTATCATCCCCTGCCATAATGTAGGCGAAAAGCTATCTTGAAATCTGATTTTACCTCGTTATCTGCCAACTTTCTATGAGCCTGTCCCATTTATCATTCTTCTTCTTTTCTCGAGTTCCTTCATTATCATCAAGAAAGTTGTAAATGAAGACTCTCTCAATGTCATCCCAGCTGGTTAGAGATTTTGGTTGTAATTGACTGAACCAGCTAAATGCATCCCCAGAGATAGAATATGGAAAGATCCTGCAAAGCATGTGGTATTCAGATACTTCATTCTTGAAATCTGATCGACACTGTTCCTTCCACGTTGATCGAAACTGTTTATCCCGCATCAATCAACACTGTTCACCCGAACACTGTTTATCTGGGTACTGTACATCCAAACACTGTTTATCTGGGTACTGTACATCCAAACACTGTTAATCTAAACACTATTCATCTGGGATCTGTTCATCCGAACATTGTTCATCCTGACACTGTTCATCTGGTGAAAAGCATCACCACTTATGGGAAGACGAGAAGATTGAAGTTGCTCTACTTACAGTTGATGAGAACATGATGCTATGAGACGAAGAAGGTCTCCCTCGTAACAGTGCTGGACAATTGATTAATGCACAGGGTTATGTAATCCCATATGTCATTGTTGTTGCTGAGATAGATGACTTCCAGTTAAGCCGTGGATTGTATGATTGGGAAGCTCAGAACTCTTTTCAGAGTTTGTCTCATGAAGATCTGAAGCAACACATCGTAGAGCTTAAAGATCTAGTGTCGGGGAGTGAGCAGAATGAAGTATCTGAATACCACATGCTCTGCAAGATCTTTCCCTATTTTATCTCTAGGGATGAATTTAGCTGGTTCAGTCAATTGCAGCCAAAATATCTAACCAGCTAGGATGACATTGAAAGAGCCTTCCTTTGCAACTTTCTTGATGATGTTTAAGCAACTCGAGAAAAGAAGAAGAATGCAAATGGGACAGGCTCATGGAAAGTTGGCAAACAACAAGGGAAGATCAGATTTCAAGACATGCTCTGCAAGATCTTTCTCTAACCTAAGGAGGACTCTGAAGGATTTCCTCCCTTCTCTCCTAACCTAAGATACACAATAAAATAAAACCTTGATAGCATGTAGCCGTAAAAAATGGCTTATAAATAACATAAATAGGGTTTCTGGTCGTCAAAGGGCATTCCAGTAATTTGTGGTTGCTTATGTGCTTTAGTTGGTTATAAAATATGCTCGGCCCACATTCTGGGATCCCCATTGATCGATACAAAGGTTGCTGCATTGATCAATTTTCCTTTATCTTCTCGACAACTTCCACTCGCGAGGCAGACTGCCACTCTTCAGTAAATTGAGCAATATTTTTGCTACAAGATGCTGATTCACCTTAGACCGGTGGAATTGGAAAGTTAACTAAAAGCTCTATCTTGTGTCAAACGATGAGCTCAATCTAACGGTGAAAGGTCTGCATCTATAGCTCAACATCTAACACATCTGTGCAGTCCTGCACTCAAAAGGCTCCAAAAGACACCAAAATTACAATATTTCTCGAGAATGTACTTGAACATGTAAATACTCTAAAAAGACTTCAAAACAAAATAATTATATCTTAAAAAACTTCTATACCATGGTTAAAAGTAGGTAAAATCCATGGTATATCAACTATCATGGTTGTTTTATTTGAAAATATGATATATTTTACTGTCAATTATTTACTATTCCTATAAAATATAGATTTTCCTCTATAATACAGTAATATATATATTGGTTTTATATTGTGAACTTTAGGAATTACCAGATGTTGTTATTCAGGATGTGAATTACAACCAATCTGAAAAATATAAGTATTCTACTGAATATAATCTATATTATTTTACATTCATCCTTGAAAGAGTTCATGTAGTTCTTCTTATATGTAGCTTGAATTTTTTAATCCCTGGAAGAAAAATACAGAATAACATATATATGTTAAGTTCACGATCTCATGAAAACAAAACATACACAAAATCAAGAGAACATATCGATATTTAGTTACATTTTCTGTCATTGATTGATGAAACCATAGAAGGTTTGATTGGACATACTTTTGCTACAATAAAAAAAAGTACTCTTTCAAGATGATGAATAATATTTACCTTCTTGTCTGCAAATACGATTTCCAAACTCTCACCAAACCCGGAAATGGATGGTTTCCAGGTGTGTAGCACTTTTGGTTGGGATCAACCATGTCCATTTCCATGGCCTAACCTCATCATGGTACTTTATCTTTTGTTCGGAAGACATTATAGCTATTATCCGTAGAAAAGAACGTGATTGCTTTGAGGTTTAGAATGATGTATATATTGTCAAGGCAGATAGTTTAGTATATTCTCATTCAATACAGTTAGAGAATATTTTGTCATAATTACAAATCTTGAGTATCAAATTAATTTCCATAATGTCTAGAATCTTTGAATGAGTTTCCATGAACTTCTGAACAATAGCCTTAATAGGATCATTGGTCTCCTTAATCAAAATAATTTTAGGAATATCAATCAACACTTCTCTACTATTTGGCTCATTAATTCTTCCATCTTCCAAAGCCAATATCTTGTCTGAATATTCTTTAATCTCTTCAGCGGCGGATATCTACCAACAGCCTCTTAAGTTCCAAAAACTTTGCAGTGCTTCCATAAATAAAAATAATTCAGCGTAGCCATAATAATATTGGGCCTATTTCCCTTGGAAAGACTGGTAATATCTGCATGAAATTTCCGCCAAGAACAACAACATTTCCACCAAAACGTGTTCCTTGTGAAGTCTTCATAATATCACCCAAAGTCTGATCTAGTGCTTCAAAGCAATACCTAAACTTCATAGGTGCCTTATATAGAGAGTAGGCTGAATGACTTGATTATTACTCATGTACAAGGTATTTATACTGTAGATACAAGTAGGGTTACTAGTAAAGTTAAGTATTTACAAAGAGGTCCTTATAGTCTAAGATATTCCTTAACATGTCCCCTCAAGATGGTAGAACCTTTTAGACACCAATCTTGTCACGTAGAGTCTGAAACTGAGCATGAGGGAGGGGTTTAGTGAGACCATCAGCAAGCTGATATTTGGTGGAAACATGAGACACTCGGAGAGCTCGGTTTTAGATCTGTCCCTGCACAAAATGATAATCGATAGCTATGTGTTTCATGCGCGAGTGGAAAACTTGATTCGCACACAAGTAGGTTGCACCAATATTGTCACAATAGACTGTAGGTGGAGATGTGATCCTAACGCCAAGCTCGGTAAGGAGTGAAGATATCCATCGAAGCTCTGCAGCAGTGTTTTCAACAGCTTGATATTCAGCTTTGGTAGAGGATCGGGCAACCCCTTTTCATTTCTTGGAGGTCCACGCAAAGGGATGAGAGCCATAGTAGACAATGTATCCATTCGTAGAGACGTAATCATCTGTGTCTCCGGCCCAGTCGGTGTCCGAGAATGCATGGAGTTGAGGAGATGATTGTTTTCGAAGGTAGATCCCATGGCTGAGAGTTCCCGCAAATTATCCTAGCACACGCTTGACTGCATTCAAGTGGTCCATTGTCGGCTTGTGCATGAACTGTGATAATCAGTTAACAGCATAAGAAACGTCAGGACGAGTTAAGGCAAGGTATTGTAGACTGCCTACTACACGGCGATATTTAAAAGGATCAAACAGAGGAGGGCCAGCGTTCAAAATTAACTTTGGTGAGGAGGGAAGAGGCACTGCTACCGGTTTTGCTTGGAGCATGTCTGTCTTCTACAACAAGTCTGCAACATATTTTCGTTGCATCAAATGGAGGCCTTGTTTCGTGCGTATCACCTCGATTCCAAGGAAATAACTGAGATGACCCATATCCTTGATAGAGAACTTAGCAGCCAGACGTTTCTATAACCAGTTGAACCAGAGTGCTATCAGTACCAGTTACGAGAATGTCGTCTACATAAACCAGTATATTGCCCTTCATGTCGGAGTATGAATAAGGATGTATCAGAAAGAGAGTTATGAAAACCTGCACTGAGAAGATATTTTCTGAGTTCTGAATACCAGGATCGGGGAGCCTGTTTCAGGCCGTAGAGAGCTTTCCGCAACCGACATGAATGCGTTGGATGATCGGCGTCCTGAAACCCTGGTGGTTGACCTTCATCGAGATGTCCTTGAAGAAAGGTAGTGTTGACGTCAATCTGACATATTGGCCAATCTTTGTTAACGGCCAGACTAAGAACCAAGCGAATTGTTGTAGATTTTATCACCAGGCTGAAAGTATCCTCATAGTCAAAACCCGATTGTTGATGGAACCCTTTTGCTATGATCCGCGCTTTGTAGCGATCGATACTTCCATCCGGCTTATACTTTATTGTGAAGACCCAGCGGCAACCTATAGTATTCATTGACGCGTTGTCTCAACAAGATCCCAAGTACGGTTCTGAGTGGTGGAGTTGAACTCATCATACATCGCTTTGCGCCATAATGGATTTTTCATAGCCTGTTGCCAAGTGGTAGGGATCCAATGGGGATCAAACTGAAGCTCAACATGAAGATTGTACTTACTAGTCTTCTTAACAATGTTGTTCTTTGATCTGGTCATCATAGAGTGTCTTGGGGGAGCCTGAACTTCTACCGCAACTGTTGTTGTATCTGGTGAAACAGCCACTGCAGTCGGTTCAGAAGGTTGTATAGTTGTAGGTACCGGCACTACTTGAGCTTGATCAACTGGTTCAGTGTTAAGCAGATGTGCAGGCGAGGAAGCAGCCATTGTTTCCGTGAACACAGGAGGTGGAGAACCCAAGCTAGGAGTCTGATTGTTCGCAGCCGCTGAGAAGTCGGTATGAGTGACGATGATCCAGGTATGATCGTATAGGGTTCAGAGGAAGACGCGAGAGTAGTAACAGGTATTGGTTTGGTGGGGGCTTGGTAAGGGAACTTTGTTTCTTTGAAGCGTACATGACGCGAGGTATATATACGTTCAGAGGTTGGCTCCAAGCATTGATAACCACTTTGTGTGAGAGAATACCCGATGAACACACATGGAAGAGATTGATTCTCAAGCTTATTTGGAGCATATGGACGCAGCCAAGGGAAGCATAAGCATTCAAAATTTCTGAGTTTATGGTAGTTGGGAGGGTTTTGAAACAGCTTTTGAAAGGGTGATTGGTTGGAGAGTATAGGTGTGGGCATTCTATTGATTAGGAAAACAGAGGTGGCGAAAGCTTGAGGCCAGATGGTAAGGGGAATATGTGCGGCAGAGAGAAGCGAGAGACCAGTTTCGACAATATGTCGGTGCTTTCTTTCAGAGAAAGCCACTGAGTTCAAGTGTGTTAGGTGGGGTGGTCAGGTGGGAGATATTTTGAGTGGACAAGAATTTACAGAGAGAATGAAACTCGCCCCCGTTATCTGAGTAAAGTGTTTGGATTTTGGTGTTGAAGCAGTTCTCGACAAGAGCTTTGAAGGTTATGAAGATGGTTTTGACCTCAGATTTTTATGTTAACGGGTATAACCAAGTGTAACGGGTATAGTGATCCACTAAAACAAGGTAGTATTTATAGTTTTGAGGCGATAATTGGGTGATTGCCACACATCAGTAAAGAGGTATTCAAGTGGTTTAGATGTTCGAATGGTACTGGTATGAAAAGAAATTGTTTTGAGTTTTATTGAGAAGACAATCATTGCAAGGAAAAGCAATCAAAGAGTGTGACAAACAAGGCAAAGAAAAAGCAGAAATAATAGTTTTAAGAATAGAGGAGGATGGGTGGCCAAACGCCTATGCCATTGGGTTAGGGAAGTTCTGGTATCTGGATACGAAGCGTAGGTTGCGGTTGGGTTTATGGACGACCAGGTCCACTCATACAGATCATTCTTCGCGAGGCCTTGAACCAACCAGACCCCCGTGCTGAGATCCTTCACCTGAAAGTGTGCAGGAAAAATTCAATAGAAACTCTATTAGAATTGCATAGCCGATGAACATAAATGAGGTTCTTGTTAACATGAGGAACTCACAAAATATCATTAAGCAACAAAGACTTAGATGGAGTAGAGAAAGTAGCAGAACCAGTGTGTGTGATAGCTAAACCTGAATCGTCGGCAATCGCAACCTCTTCACCTCCATGGTATGGTTGATGAAGAGCAAGGTTTGTGAGTTGCTCCACTGTCAATTATCCATTGATTAGGATTTTAGGAATCTGTGTGAGTGACATTAGCTGTCGGATGCCAAGGTGTTGGTGAAGACATTGCAGGTTGTGTGTGGGAGGATCTTTGGATGGAGAGCTGAGAGCATCTGCGAGCACTATGACCAAAGACTCCACATAACTGGCACTTTCCTTGATAGCCACCACGACTTGAATTTTGATTGTTTTGAGAGCCAAACTGTTGTTGATGCTGCCAGGTTGAAGGACCACGATAACCACCACGGTGATAAGGCTGGTTGCGAGCGTTGTTGTTGTGACCAGAAGAAGCTTTGTGGTTGGTGTAGTTCGCTGTTACTGGAGTAGAGGATAGAGACGGCTGTTGTGTGAGTTGGAGCATCGTCTCATGGTTTATAAGCTTCTCGTGCAGTTCAGTTAGGGATGGAGGAGTGTCACGAGCTGCAACATGATCAACAATGAGCTTGTAATAGTCTGAGAGGCCCTCAAGGAGTTGCTCTGTCTGATCTTCATGATCGATTGTTTTCCCAAGCAGATCGAGTTAATCAAAGCGGGTAGTCAGACCTTGATAGTACTCATCAATGGTCTTGGTTCCTTTGATCCAGTTCTTCAGTTGTTGGCGTAACTGATAGATGTGTCCCCGACTAGGCTTTGCATACGTCGAGGTGAGAGTGCTCCATGTCTCTGCAGATGTCGTAGTAGTAGCGAGGAGAGGCTGCAGTGTGACGGTGATAGCACCAATGAGATCACTGTAGATGTGGCAATCTTGCCTCTTCCATATACTGTAAATCAGGTTTACTATAATCCCAGCTTCGTTCGTGATTGTAGCGGAGGGGATGACAAGGGAGCCATCAAGGTAGCCAGCAAGATCATATCCCTCAAGGAGTGCGTAAATCTGTCTGCTCCACATAAAAAAATTGGATGCAGTGAGTTTGGTTACATTCGACATATTGACATTGAGGATGGTAGAGGTGTTTGAAAAAGGGTTGGTTTCAATTGCGGACGCTGGAGTAGTTGAAGATCTAGACATCATAAAGAAATTCAAACGAGGAAGATGGCGGCCTAGGGTAAGATCAGAAGCTCTAATACCGTATAGAGAGTAGGCTGAACGACTTGTTTATTACTCATGTACAAGTATTTATACCGCAGATACAAGTAGGGTTAATAGTAAAGTTAAGTATTTACAAAGAGGTCCTTATAGTTTAAGATATTCCTTAACACCTTATCCATATAATAAGAGAAGACCTAGCTATTCCTTAACACCTTATCCATATAATAATCTTGCAGATTAATCTAGGTCTTCTCCAGATTAATCTGCAAGATTATTTAAATTTGTAATTGATGGTGAAACCTCCAAAACCTTTTTTGGAACTCGTGTTTGACAAAATGGTTTTAGACCATTTTCGGTAAGTTTCCAAAAAAAGATGTTCGTTAGAATAACTAATGTTAGGCACTATCTACATGTCACAATCGGAGTTAGTTTGAATGAGAAATGAACATCCAAGTGGGTTGTTTGTAAAGCTCAAAATATAATATTTGTGAAATTTCTTACTTTGAAAAATGAAGTGAGAAATGAGATATTTGGACGGAGTTCATGTTTGGGTTCAGGATTCGACAAATGGGCTTACGAACTAAAATATTAATTTCTTTTACCGAAAGTCATTTGTAAAGTATTGTTGACAAGTTAACAAATAGCTATTTCATTTAGTTGGATTTTGTAACTTAAAATATTAATTATTTTTGTAATATAAAAATAATAATGTCATTAAGTAGAGAATGAACTCTCTTTGAAAGCAAAATTTCTTTCACTTTATGGAAAATGGTTATTGATTTTTTGACTACATAATCATATTCTTCTCATTTTACTATTTAGGATTTCTAACACATCCAAAAACAAAGAGAGAAAACAATTCTCCCATTTAAAATAGTTATGTTTAGTATTTATTTTTATTTTGTGTCAGAGGGTACAACACAAATATAGGTTCGTTAGCTTTTATTTTGAGTGATTCGGAATAGTCGAAGTGTGGTTGTATCCTAGGATTCTGATTGCGTAAACACCGTCACACTACAGATAGTTAAAGAGTTGAGGCAAGAGTGTTTCGCCTCCACACAAAGCCGTTCTTTGTTCCTCGTATTTTAGTATCAAGTATTGTTTATTTTATTTATATTATTATCATTATATAAATAAATTATTCAGTTTGCCTTATCCTAGAAATCATGGTCCTACAATATTAAGGAAATCGATAATATCAAGACTCTACTATTGTATCATATTTTTTCCTAACTTATGGACTAATGAATTTAATATCTTTCTGGTTTCATAAGAACAGGTTCCGATCAAACTGAAAAAAGGAACTGGAATATATCCCAGCCATAGTCCAGAAAAAAAAATCAGGAATTATTTCAGATTGCATATATTTGCTTATATTTTCTGTTATTTCATATTGCTTTACTTGATAGAATTTTGGTATAATTCTCATACGAATCGTTAATGTGAACTAGCTTTGGTCTTGGTAAAGTATTGAGTTGATTCGATTATATGGATTTACTCAGTTAATTAATTAGTATGCATATATTAGCAAGAGCCAAGAGGTTGTTCTTGTGGCATATTGAACACTGAATGCATTTACTTTGGGTAACTGGTTTTCATTTAACTTTTTGGTCGAATATTGCTAACGTTTCTATATAATAATAATTATGATTAGAATAACACGTTTCTAGTCCAGTATATGTTAATGCTTTAATTGATTTAATTTAATTATCAAGATTGCTTAACATTTTTGATTTCTTGTTTCAGAATCGAAGGAGAACTTAATATAATTATGAAGTACATGTCTGAGCATGATAGAAGAAAAATAATCTAAATTTCGAGTATGGTGATACCTGGGGTATAAAAAAACATATGGATCTTTTAAAAGATCAAATGATATGGATGGAAATGAATTCGTGAATCTGACGCCTTAAATTATGTTTGGAAGAAGTCTGCCACATATGGATCATTTGCCATTAGAAATAAAATATTGTTGATATTGATCAAAACAATTATATTTCATTAAAACTTTAACGCGAGTCGTATAAAGATTGATCATGATGGAAAAATAAAAAAACGAAAATTTTCAGATCAATATGATTGAAACTGACATATGTATTGTAGTTTCTAAAGTCATTATGGTTGAAAATAACCAAAGAAAGTTGTGATTTTTGATGCCACAAATAATATCTTGTAATGATATGTATATTTGCTAAAAAGTAAAAATATGGTTTGGAAATATTCAAAACATACAAGTTGGATTTATAAATTGACTTGAAAAAACTATGAAAGTAGTTGTAAGAAAAATGTTAATTTCTAAGAATGAAATATATTTTTTGTGATGATTTTCGACTTTGTTTTTATTATTTATATCTAAAGGAGTTGTATATCAAATTTTCTAAACTCTTTAGAGAAGTTAAATTCAAATATGCATGTTTTTGAGTTATCTCAAAAAATGTGGAGCAAGCTTTGCTTACCATATAAAATTACTGGCAAAAGGCTACATTATCACAATAATTATCACAATACGATTTAAAAAAAAAAACTAGTGTCAATCACTGAGTTTTATGTACAATGGTTATTTGTATCTTGAAAGAAGATGAAAAAAATTATTAGACAATTGATCTTAGTTGAAGTAATCTTAAGAGATTATGTTTATTGTGATGACAGCCTAGGATCCTTATATTAAAGGTGTCATAAGATCAAATTTTTATATCATCAAATGGAATGGGTGAAATCTATGAACTAAGATGAGGTTTGACGGTAACTCTACCTAAATGATTAATGATCTCAAGAAATAGGTTTAAAGAGACAACTAAGTCAAATTAAATCTGCTCAAAGCACTGTAAGACTTCGGGGTATACCCAGTCCTAGGATGATTAAGCAGTGCTACATGTAAAGATTACAGGATAAGAATTCGCTTTTAATGATTTGTGTTCATTGTTTTGAGATATGAATAGAGTAATACATGATACTCCTCTAAACAAAGCTAATGGCAAATCATTTTGTAAGTGTGAAATGGAGCTGTTTCTAAAAGAATGAAGGAAATGTTATATTCTCTAAGTTCACTCATGATTAACATGGCATGTTCACGGCCAAAGGAACACAATAGAGAACCTAGTTCTATGAAAGAATGAAACTGTGTTGTAGCTATTGTCTAGGTTTATATCAAAGCTCGGGTGGTTGAAGTCATCATGTTCACTACCTAGCCGAGTAAATCTGATAGCTACTAATAATGACTGGTTCAAGGCTGAAAAATTGCTACCAACTCATCATACATTGGATTTGTTTCGTTTATTCTCTCAAAAGTCCTAAGTTAAGTCTTTTCAATTTGTGTCGAATCTTGTCTAGGAGGTTAAGTCTTTCGAGTCGTCTAGTGTTTAGAGTCATTTATATTCATGTGGAGGATTTTTGGAACTCGTTTTTGACAAAATGGATTTAAACTATTTTCGGTAAGTTTCCAGATGAAAATGTTCGTTGGAATAACTGAATGTTGGGCACTATGAATAGTGTATCTACATGTCAAAAACGAAATTAGTTTGAATGAGAAATGAACATCCAAGGAAGTTGCTTGTAAAGATTAAAATATAACATTTGTGAAATGTCCTACTTCAGAAAATAAAGTGAGAAATGAGATAGTTGGACAGAGTTCATGTTCGGACTTGGGATTCGAAAAATGGGCTTACGCACTAAAAGATTAATTTATTTTACCCAAAGCCATTTGTAAAGTATTGTTGAGAAGTCAACAAATAGCTATCTCATTTAACTGAATTTTGTAACTTAAAACATTGATTATTTTTTGTAACATAAAAATAACAATGTCATTAAGTAGAGAATGAATTCTCATTGAAAACAAATTTTTTTTCACTTTATGGAAAATAGTTATTGATTTTTTTACTTTAAAATAAAATCATATTCTTCCCATTTTAATATTTAAGAATTCTAACACATCCAACAACAAAGAGAGAAAACGATGATCTTACTTAGAATAGTTACGTTTAGTATTATTTTTTTTTGTGAATTGAGAGTACAACACAAAAATAGGTTTGTTAGCTTATATTTTGAGTGATACGGAATAGTCAAAGTGTGGTTGTAACCTGAGATTCTGATTGCTAAACACTGTCACACTACGGACATGCAAAGAATTAAGGAAACAGTATCTCGACTCCACACGAAACTGTTCTTTGTTCATTGTTTTTTTTATATCAAGTACTCCCTCTGTTTCATTATAAGTGTCATATTAGAGTTGTTCACACGGAATAAGGAAACAATTAATTTTACATATTTTCGATATAAAAACAACATTACTTATACACCTAACCACATTTTAACCAGTAGAACAAATTACATAATAAAATAGTTAAATTTTGCATTAAAAATCGAAAACGACACTTATTTTGTAACGAAGAAATTTCTCTACAACGACACTTAATATAAAACAGAAAGAGTATTGTTTATTTTATTTATGTTTTTATCATTATATAAAGGAAAAATGATAGCTAGCTACACTAAGTATCGGCCATCACATGACTAGCCATGCCACCTAAAGAAATGTATGGCCAACTACACCAAGTATATGTTATGCATAGCAACATCCCCGAACTATATGATGTTATGTAATCAACATCATTAACTTAATTAGAGTCATCAGTGAAGGACATGTGGACGTCGGACTCTAAACGCTGTTAACTCTCCCGTTAATACAATTTTAACGAAACCAAATTAACCTAAAATTAATTGACCCAAAACAAATAAAAACCATTCCATTAAGCTCAACTCACATAATTATGGATCGTCGATATACAACCATTTCACGAGAAGCTCGTTTCTTCACCTTCTGCTGCTCCAACTCCATACAAAGCCCATTGACAGTGGCCGTTAGCTCATTGACAGTGACCGATAGCTCATTGACAGTGGCCGTAAGTTCATTGATCCATTTCTTCTTCTCTCGTATTTCATCTCGAGCTTGAATCAAAGCCTTCCTAGGCCAACCTTTCACTTCTACTTCAGCTACACAAAATAAGAACAATGGTCATTCCCTCCTTCCTAACGATACAAATGACTGTAATGTTAGAAACAATCACATTACAACTTATTACAAAGCACCACCAGTTACATCTACACCTTGTACAATTCACATCCAAAGGACCTTCGGCCAGGGTTCTTATCTGTCCAAGCCGTGAAAACCTCTGCAGGCAACTAACAAGCAGACACTTTGCGATTACCATAACCTTTGTTCTTGTTGTTGCTTGATGAACCCGAGCTTAGATCCATCTATCAACGAACATGTATATCAATAACATATTTTCTAATAATCGATCAGAAACTAAACATGTATATACTGGGTTTTTACCTGCTTTTTTCTGTGTAGATGCTGGACAGGACTTCGATTCTGGTTTACTCTGTCTATGTTTCAAAAAGAAAAAGAAGATGAAAAGATGAAGAAACGTACGTCATTAGGTTAATATTTCAATTGTTTGGGTCGAATTTGAAATATTGTGACCCAAATATTTTTTTATTTTATATGGTCCGGGTCAATTGATTTTAGGTTAATTTGGTCTGGTGAAAATTGTATTAACGGGAGAGTTAACAGCGTTTAGAGTTCGACGTCCACATGTCTCTCACTGGTGACTCTAATTAAGTTAATGATGTTAATTACATAACATCATATAGTTTGGGGATGTTTCTATGCATAACATATACTTGGTGTAGTTGTCCATATATTTGTTTAGTTGGCATGGCTAACCATGTGATGGCTGATACTTGGTATAGCTAGCTATCATTTTTCCTTATATAAATAAATTATTCAGTTTTTCATATTATGAAATCATGGAGTAAGATTCTCAAATGTTCTTTATGAGGCAAAAAGTATTATGTCATACTCTTAAGAATTCTCACATACTCTCTATTCTTGATGAAATAAGAGATTTCCAATTTTACCCTTACGTTTTCTCTCCTCAATTTAAAATTTGAATTTCAAATTTTCGGTATCAAATTTAAAATTTGAATTTAGAATTTTAGTAAAACTAGAAACCAAGTTGAACTAAGTTACACCACTATCGAAATACAGTTTGATATAAATATTCTTAGTTTTACCAAGTTATACCTCGATGATGGTATAACTTAGTATAACTACGTTCTAGTTTTACAAGTTATACTTTTGTCGAAATACAACTTGATATAATTATGTCTTAGTTTTACCAGGTTATACCTCGATGATGGTATAACATAGTAAAACTAGAACTTAGTTACACCAAGTTATACAGTTTTACCAAGTTACACTCAATTGTTAGTACAACTTGGTAAAACTGTTTTTCTAGGTTTGTAGTTTCACTTTCGTGTTCTAGATAAAAAATTTGAAAATACAGAAAAGTAGATGGAGGAGGAGACAGATATAGGAAAAACAAAAACAGATTTAACAAAAACGGAGATGGTTCTAACAAGGAAGAAGACACAAAAGAAGAGAAAAGCGGAAGAAACGAAAGAGAAGAAGGAGGAGAGAAATCATCTCTAGAGGCCCTGCATCTATTTATAAAGCTAAAATATCACTTTTATATTATTAGTTTTATTCTAATTTTTTTTTTAAATTATATAATGACTAAATTATATAAGTATCCTTAACCCTAATAATATAATAAGTTTCGAGGTACTTTTTTCTTTCAGATTATTCTTTCTTTCTCCTCCCGTTTTATCTTCTTCTTCTCTGCAAAATCGATGTTCTTTTTTTTCTTTCTCCTTAACTATTCTTTCTCTATTTCTCTGAGAAAAATCACCTCAGTTCAACCTAAAACAATGGTGAATAAGACAATGTAATCAAAGATAGAGACTTTACTTGAGATTGTTATACCTTAGACTAGATCTATGATTTTAGATCTACAATTTTCGTCTGTTTTGGATTTTTTGAATGGGAGTTCTTAAGACGATGAGGAAACAGAAACATGTTGATGAAGAAATCTGGATTTTCTGGGTTTTCTGTGATTTAGGGTTCTTTTTGGTTTTATTCAATTTTGAATTTTTTGGATTTAAGTCTGTATCTTTTTTTATTGAAGTCATGGATCCCTAATTTTTGTATTTGGTTGTGGTGCATTGATTTTATTTGTAGATCTGAATTGTAGAATTTGTATAATTTCGTAAGAACTCCACCAGTACAACTAAGTATAACTTATTTAGTAGAACCTAGTAAACTCAGTACAACTACATAAGTATTACTAGTAGAACTTAGTACAACTATATAAGTATTACTAGTATCACAACTAAGTAAGTACTACTAGTACAACTCAGTACAACTACATAAGTATTACTAGTAGAATTCGGTATAACTAGTAGAACTCAATATAACTAGTAAGACCAATATAACTAGTTGGACCTGTATAACATAGTTTGAATTTTAAAAATTTTGATATAAAAAACAATTAATTAATTTTGTAAGTAAATAAGGGTAAAATCGGGTTTTCAAATTTTTATTAAATGATGAAGGGCAAGGAGATTAGTGAAGGATATAAATGATTTTCTTTTGTCTTATAGGGATATATAGGATGATGGCTTGGAGGAGGAGGCGGAGGTGGAGGAGAAAGATGAAGCAGAGGACAAAGGGAAGGATGATGACGCGGATGAGGAAAAGAAAAGGAGAAAATTTTACCAAAATCCTTTAGCAGAAAAATATAAAGAGAAAAAGAATAAGAAGAGAGTGAAACAAGAACAAGAAGAATGAGAGAAAAGTAGAAGAGAGAAAGTGTTTTGAAGAAGACAATAATGAAAGAAAGATCTATAGAGATAAGAAAAAAATTATGTTTAGTGTTATGATCTGTAAACAAGTAGATCCATTAAGGATTTATTGGGTTTTTAGTCAATTTTGGAATTAAAAATAAACGAAAAAGAAAAGTAAAAAAAAAAAAAGAGGAGCATATGAGAATAGAATTTTTGGATGAAGAATATATGAGTAGTTGATTTGAAATCATGGTCCTACATCCTCATGATTATCTATCTTATTAAAGTAGAAACATTACAACTTCTTCTAGGTGGAATTTTAAGTCGGACCTCATATTATTAATGTATAGTCTTATTATGATATGATAATATTGTAGTAGGGTATATAATCTTTACGTAGTTAATTATAGTTCGGTATGATTTTCGTTAGGTATCTATTATTTAGGAAGTTACGGATGATTCGGTATCTTATAACTACTTGGAACATAATTTTATTTTACCTTCTTATTTGCTACGAAAATCCTCAGTATATTTGATGTCACTCAAATGTTTAACCCTAAGGAGTGATTTACTCTCTCAAATAAGAGGTTCAATCGTAGTACTTAGGGATCGAATCCACAAGGAACTAGAGTCACAAAATATATAATCCTAAGTGATTAAGCTAGGTTGAAAAGGTTTTAAAACAATAAATAAAAATATGTAGCAATGGTAAGTTGTTAAGGAAAATAGGTTTTAGGTTTGAAAAAATGGAAAGAAAGTAGTTAGGTTCAAGGTTGCTATTCAGAAAATCAGGATTATAAATCTATGGATGTCTTAACGAATTGCTTTCAAATATATGAGAACTTCTATCCTTAGACAAATCTATAGCTGTCGCTATTACACTCGTCCATTGATCTGATTTCCGACAGTATCGATCGATGTTTCTATCGCAGTGTCGATAAATATATGTTGCCGTCGATCGATCACTCTAGAGGAGTATCGATCGATATATAGTATCAGATCGGATTGAAACTGTGTTCACCCGAGAATTTCTATCAGACCGGCTGTCGCATCGAGCCTTAATAGAGTCTGGGTTTAGCCAAATGATTTCAGGAAAGTGACTATTAGATTAGTCACTCCATAACCATAACTCTAAGGTAGCAAATCTAGAGTAAGCTTTAGGGTTCATTTGGATAATGAATATAACAACTCAACAATCCATAGTTGGGGCTAATCCCTCATAACTATTTGAACCCCAAATCTAACAGATGAATCTACTCAGACATAGCCAAGAGATTCATAGCAAAAGAATAAGATGAAAAGAAAATACTTTTATTGCTTAGGTAAAAATAGAATACAAAACTTTCTTAATAGATCNGGTTCATTTGGATAATGAATATAACAACTCAACAATCCATAGTTGGGGCTAATCCCTCATAACTATTTGAACCCCAAATCTAACAGATGAATCTACTCAGACATAGCCAAGAGATTCATAGCAAAAGAATAAGATGAAAAGAAAATACTTTTATTGCTTAGGTAAAAATAGAATACAAAACTTTCTTAATAGATCTAATGGTGTCTTTCTAGGGCTCATAGGCATAACTATAAATATGGAGTACAATTAGGTTAAAAACTCGTCAGGGGCAGTCTTGTAATTTGGTGAGAACTTGGGCTTCAAGTCGGTCAAGTAGATCTTGCTCTTCACGCTCTGTATCGATCGATGGTACATTGCGTACATCGATCGATGGAGTATCTCGACTTCAACTTCTACGGAATCTTCATCGATCGATTTCACAAGGTGTGTATCGATCGATATGTGTCTCTCAATGCCGGATAGTCAACTTGTAAAACTCTCCTTTAAGCTCCATAAGGCACCTAAATCATCACTTTACCACAAAATGCTCCTGAACCTGAAAACATACCTAATAGACTCCAAAACATAGATAATTATAATAAAACATATAGAAATCATGACCAAAAACGGGTCAAAATCATGGTATATCAACTCCCCCAGACTTAACCTTTTGCTTGTCCTCAAGCAAACCTTAAGTTAGTCTTTGAAAGAAGTTTAAAAACAGTAGGGACTCAATCAAAATCTCAACTTTAAAATCATCACCTCTTACTTTGTTGCAAGCCACATCTTATATCTATCAACTACAGAAGTACGTTATTCCATATCCTAGCTTAGCAATCAAATACATCTAGCCAATCAACTTAAACATTTCTTGCCTGTCTATCCCCTCTACTGCTTTCATTTATGCATAAAAATAAAGGTGTAGGCTTTACCTTTGGAGTATCGATCAAGGAACACTTGGATTCAACTCAAACAAGTTTTAGGCATTCTCATCCTGGTTCCCTTTCTTTCTTTATCCCCCTTCTCTGAATCCCAACTCTTTCTTTCTCTCTTTTTTTTATATCAATCCCAATGAACGTTTAATGTTCATCTTATTGATCTTTCTTGACAAAGTGTAAGCGAATAGTGGGGTCATAGGTAATGTACCTCTCCCTCTCTTTGATCATTCCTTTGATTTAGAATAGTGGGGTCATAGGTAATGTACCTCTCCCTCTGCCTCTCAGGAAATCACATCAGTCTTTTATTCTCTAGGGATGCCGAAGGAAGGAAAGAAGGAAACCAAAATTTTTGAGTCTTTTACCTTCCAGACTTGCAGGAGGATTCCGATCCCTTGTATACCAAGCCCCAAGACAAGCAATAGATGTCAGGTTAGGTTGAAAATCAGCTTTGGTTCTTCCAGACAATCATGAAAGTGTTGACATAGGTGATCGGTGATCCACTTTAGCATATATAGTACTTTCCGCAATCAACAAATCGAAGAATGGTGCTAAAGAGTGGTAAGATAAAAAGTAAGACTTTGAAAAATTTTCCCTTTCTTGACTCAATAAAACCGATTTTTGAAATTTTTTATAAATAAGATCAAAAAGAGGTAAAGTAGCATCAGTAATCATCTCCCCCCAGACTTAAATCATACACTGTCCTCAGTGTATAATCAGTCAGAGTAAGAGCATAGGAAAAATTAAATGTGTAAACTGATATCGAAATGGTGAACGATATACCTGACTGATATGGATATCGATCGATGGTGAGTCGCCATTGTCGATCGATGCGTGTTGGTCTGTGTCGAGCAATATCGACTGGTCGTATCGGTCGATAGGTATGGATCGTGTGTCTATTTTCCTAAAAAAAAATAAAAACGAAACTCATCAGTAAAAATAAAATAAAATAGATAAGTAAAATACCTAACAGTGGGTTGCCTCCCACTCAGCGCTTGGTTAAAGTCAGTTAGCTTGACTTTAACCTCTTGGAATTATGGTGGCTAGTGAGGTGGGTTGCAGGTACTTGTTGGAAAACAAGTGTCCCCCTTTTCTTGTGTTTCTTCAAACCAAGAGGTTAGAAAGCTTCTTGTGGCCTTCTCACTTCTGGTGATACTAGTCTTCAAACCATAAATGTCACATTGGATCCTTCCCAACAATTCTTCTAAGCTGGCAATGCTGTACTGATGGTTTCCAAGCATGATGTAGATGTGTTCTGTAGTACGCTGCATGGTGTCGTGGTGTGTTGGATCGTCGGTCGATTCTGGAGGTTGCATATCGGTCGATGCGTTGTTTGCTTCATCGATCTATGGGAATGGGTCAGGTCGGCTGGCGAGCGGTCGTTGAATATCTGCTACCTCCTTCTGAATATCTTCAATTGTGCACTGCAATCCTTTAACATCACTGTGGACTGGAAACCAATATATCTCCAGTAGTCCGTACTTCGTCTCCACAAAACTCAATAGATTTGTAGATCTCTCTTGTGGTTGCTTCTAGTTCTTCTATGGTACATAATTCGTGAGCACGGGTATCGGTCGATGGACTGTGGTTGTCATCGATCAATAGCTTCTGGAAGTGGTGCTCGATCGGGTTATGGACGGGTTTATCGATCGACGCAGGGGGTTCTGTTTCGGTCGATTCCTGTGTCTGAGATCTCAGTTGTGCGCGCAAGGTGTTGACTTCTTCTTCTAGGGCTTCTCTTTCATATCGTACTAAGTCAGGGCTGGTGGTATTCCAGTGTGATTCACCTCAAAGTCTTGATAGTTCTTTCTCATGTTCATATTGCATGGCTGCTTTCTCCCAGTTGTGATATCCGGCTCTTGCATCGAGCATGTGCGTGACTCCGGCTTGTGTGAAGAGCTTGCAATCAGGAACTCCTTTAGCATAGGCTTCAGCAAATTCTGGTAGACATAAACAAGAGCGTCCAAATAATGAGGCTCTCTTCAGCAGGTTTCTCATGTCGTCTTTGGTAACATGTATGATGTCTATGTTTACTGCTCTTGCATGGCCAGATTCATCTCTGTAGACTCCATATTCGTCTTTCTTTTCCCAAAATAAACGACGAACTCCGTTGTGGAAAGCTCTCTTCCCAAATTCGCGTTGTATATCGATCGATGCACGTCTCCATGTATCGGTCGATGCTCGTTGAAACTGGTGCGGATCGTGTGGGTAGTGAGGTGGTTGTGTAGAGGGAGTTACTGGTCCATAAGCCATCTGGAGTATGTCTGCAACATCGTCTGTGGAGATAGGAATGATTCTCCCATCTATAGCTCATGCATGACCATCTGAATCCCTGAAAATACCAAACTCATCAGTTTTAGTGAATTTAAATCAAATTTAAGTGTTTGTACCTCGGATGGTGTTGTGGCAGGATCGGTTGGTGGTTGAAGATTGATATCGAGCGATGGAGAGTGCTCCGTATCGGTCGATGGTTTGTGGATCATGTCGGTCGACGGCTTAAACTCCATGTCGAGCGATACGGGTTCTGCAGGTTGGATCTAGGGTGGTAGTGGTGCTGTATCTACTGCAAAACTTTCGTGATAAGTACTGGCCCAGCTTCCAATCGAGTAATCTTTGTTGTGCAGCTCATGTGGGACATACACTGGTCTGCAGTAGGGTTCATCGCTCATTGAGTCGAAACGTCGTTTGAGCGATCTGGGTGGAGGCATATCGGTCGATGGTGTAGGAGCTACATCGGTCGATGGTGTAGGGTTTGCATTTGTCGATGGGCGGAAAAGGCAAGAGAAAAAGTCGCATCTGGCTTGGTTTAGGCGAAGAGATCTAGACTTGGCGGCTCGTTCCTCTGCATTGTTTGTGTTGTACTCATCATCAGTATCAAAATCGCTGCCTGGAAACTCGTCAAGTGTCTTTGGAAACAGCAGATCGATTATTGACACTAAGTGGACAATGGGCGATTCTGGTTGAGTCGTATCGATCGATGGACAGGGCGGCGTATCGATCGATGGGCGTCGGAGGAAGGTCGGGTTAAGAGGGTTTTCTGCATCTTCTCGAAGAAATCTGTATTCGATGCCGCGTTCCTCCTCATAATCTTCATCATACTCCTCCTGAGTTGTGATACTAGCAAGCTCGGGCATGTAGTGATCGTTTTCCCACTCATCTGCGCTGAAATCGGCGTCTGGGAACTCGTCTTCGATCCGTCGGAATACTCCATCGAGCGATGACCAGGTAGTGCTGTCGGTCGATGGTGCTACAACGGTATCGGGCGATGGAGAGGTGGTGTCATCGGTCGATACTGCTTCTTCGGTTTCATACTCTTCCATAGAATCATACTCGTGGGCACAGAAACAGGTGGCTACGAGTGTTGAGCTTGATGGCCTTGGAAACTTGATGACTGGAACAGGGTTGTAGTGGATGGAAGGGTTGATAAGGGTTAGGCAGAGCTTGTTGGTTTGTAGGTCACAAACAGCTCCAACTGTGGCTAAGAAGGCTCTTCCAAGTAGTAGAGAAGTCTTGAAGTTGAGCTTGTTGGAGAGGACATGGAAGTCTGTAGGAATTAGGGTTTCTCCAATCTGTACCTCAAGGNAGTGGATGGAAGGGTTGATAAGGGTTAGGCAGAGCTTGTTGGTTTGTAGGTCACAAACAGCTCCAACTGTGGCTAAGAAGGCTCTTCCAAGTAGTAGAGAAGTCTTGAAGTTGAGCTTGTTGGAGAGGACATGGAAGTCTGTAGGAATTAGGGTTTCTCCAATCTGTACCTCAAGGTTGCGAATGATGCCTCCAGAGCTCTGTTGAGAACAATCCACAAAGATGAAGGTTTCTTCAGAAGGCTCTATCTTTAGACCTAGATGATCTGCCATAAGCTTGGGTAAGATGCTAACTCTAGATCCTGTGTCACAGAGGGTACGTGGGAACTCAACACCTCTAATGGAGCAAGGTATTGTGAACTTCCCTGGATCACTCTTCTTCTTCAGTGTTATCTTCTGCTTGAGGCTATCTCTGACTTGGTTAAACATCCTCCTGATGTCTTCTTCTGTCTCCTAGGTTTCTCTAAAGAACATCCACAATATGTGTGAAAAGTAGGCTTCTTCAAAAGGTTTCTCTTTAGGTATTCTGAGGACTCTTTTTCTGAAGCTTGACAACTCCTTCTCATTAACTTCTCTTTTATAGGGCTTAGGTATCTTCTCTTTCCTTTTTCGGAGAACTCTTCCCTGATTTTCCATTTTTATCTCCATGGACTCAAAAATATCCGTGGGTCTCTCTTTTAGGGCTGCTGTAGGGTTTCTGGTGGTGTAATATCTCTCCCGGAAAGCGTCAAGACCTGCATTGTCGATCTTAGGAAGATGCAATCGACGTTGGGGTACTGTGTATCGATCGACACTGGCTGGAGTGTGTCGGTCGATATCAGGGTCGTGGTGTCGGTCGATGACGGGCTCATTATGTCGATCGACGAGAGGTGTGGGCGGATGTGGGTGAAGTGCGGCGAATTCGGCGTGAGACATAATCTTGACTGAATTGCATTCGCGAGGGTTTTCGTCTGAGTCCATCGATCGACACTCGTCAAAGTCGATCGATCGACGAACTAAAGGTGATATCGATCGATAGTAGTCGTAGGCGAATTCTCTTTCACTCTCATCATCAGATCTCTGAATCTCTTCTACTACCTCTTGCCAAAAGTCATCATCTAGGAGGGCAATGATGTTTTGGGTGTGGGAAAACTCCTGCTTCTTAACTGCTTCTCCTGTTTGAAACACTTGGGTCTCTAGCTTCTTCACATGGGTGCTGAGGGCATCTATCTTCGTGATGAAGGTGGTGTAGACAGAGTCGATCTTTCCATTGAAGTTTACCTCGAGCTTCTGCTGACTCTCAAGTATCTTGTCTATCAACTCCTCCAGTTTAGTATCTTGGGTGGTTGGGTGTGGATTTGAGTAGAAGGCACTTCCATAGCTTATGTTGTTGTTAGGGTTGCTGCTGCTGAAGGTGTTGGGTTTCTGAGAACTCTGGGTGAAGTTGCTTCTCTGGCCTGTGAAGTTTCTGTATCCTCCTTGGTTACCAGATCTCTGAAAACCAGCTCCACTAATCCAGTTGACATCTTCTTCAACAATGTCTGAATCTTCCACTGAACAGATCTGCTTGTTTAGGAGCTTCTGAATGTTGTCTAGCTGTGCTTGAACTTCATTGACATACTCTTTCCCAAGGGATGATGTGGTCTGCGGCATAGAGTTTCTTGTGCTGTTGCTGGAAGCCAAGTTATCAATTAGCTTGATAGCATTCTAAGGATTCCTGGTGGTGAAGTTTCCATCACTAGCTGTATCAAGGGCTCTCTTGAAATCGGGGCTGATGCCTCTGTAGAAAGTGCAGAGCAGTTGCACTTTGTTGAATCCGTGGTGTGGGCAGTCTAGCTGGTAGGACTTGAATCTGTTCCAAGTATCCTTGAATGACTCTTCAGGGGCTTGGGTGAATGTAGCAAATTTCTTCCTCCAGTCTACAGCGCGTGAATCATCAAAGAAATTACGCAGGAAGGCGTGCTTGATATCACTCCAGGTGGTAAGGGAACCTGGTCGTAGTTGTCTCAGCCAATGCAAAGCTTCTCCAGATAGAGAGTACTTGAAAAGCTTGCAGAAAAGATAGTCTTGAGGGACTCCTTTTGCTTTGACTAGGGTGACAAGATCCTCGAACCTCTCCAGATGGTCCATAGGATGCTCATGGGGAAAACCACAAAAAGGGATTTGTCCTACAAGTGTGTAGTACTGCGGCTTGAGCTCAAAATCTCCTCTCTGAATAGCAAGAGGGAGAATGGCTGATCGGTTTGAATAGAACTAATCCGGACGGTTGTAATCAGCCAAAGTTCTGGTCTCTACTACAGGTTGAATGATGCCTGTGGGTGCAGTCTCTTCTTCAGTAATGATCTCCTTCTGATCATTCAGCTTCTGACCTGCTGCATTTCGCAGGTGACCATCTTGATCACGCAGATCTCCATTCTCATCGGGTATGAGAATCATAGGTGCTACCATGTCTTGCCGGTTAGTATCGATCGATGTAAGGTGAGGTGTATCGATCGATGTCAAGTGAAGGGTATCGGTCGACGAACGGTTGTTGATGTCGATCGATGAGGTGGTGTTGGTGTCGGTCAACGAACAGTTGTTGATCGTCGGTGGAAAGCTCGTATCGGTCGATACAGAGGTGTTGATATCGGTCGATGTGGAGCGTAGGTCTTTGCGGAAGCTACGTTCCAGATTGTTGGGATCTTCTGAGTACAAAAGTTGCTTGTCCTTGTTGCTCCTAGTACTGTTGGGCATGTACCTGAAAGAGACAAAAAGAAAAAGAAAAAATTTTGTGTCAAAAGATGGAAAAATAAAAAGTAACAAATAACCTAGACTGAATCAGATTAAATCTAATAGTGATCTTAGTTCCCCGTCAACGCCGCCTAATTTGATGTCACTCAAATGTTTAACCCTAAGGAGTGATTTATACTCTCAAATAAGAGGTTCAATCGTAGTACTTAGGGATCGAATCCCCAAGGAACTAGAGTCACAAAAGATATAATCCTAAGTGATTAAGCTAGGTTGAAAAGGTTTTAAAACAATAAATAAAAATAGGTAGCAATGGTAAGTTGCTAAGGAAAATAGGTTTTGGGTTTGAAAACAATGAAAGAAAGTAGTTAGATTCAAGGTAACTATTCAGAAAATCAGGATTATAAATCTATCGATGTCTTAATAATTGCTTGAAAATATATGAGAACTTCAATCCTTAGACAAGACTATAGCTGTCGCTATTAGACTCGTCCATTGATCTGATTTTCGACAGTATCGATCGATGTTGCTATCGCAGTGTCGATCGATATATGTTGCCGTCAATCGATGACTCTAGAGGAGTATCGATCGATATATAGTATCAGATCGGATTGAAACTGTGTTCACCCGAGAATTTCTATCAGACCGGCTGTCGCATCGACCCTTAATAGAGTCTGGGTTTAGCCAAATGATTTCAGGAAAATGACTATTAGATTAGTCACTCCATAATCATAACTCTAGGTAGCAAATCTAGAGTAAGCATTAGGGTTCATTTGGATAATGAATATAACAATTCAACAATCCATAGTTGGGGCTAATCCCTCATAACTATTTGAACCCCAAATCTAACAGATGAATCTACTCGGACATAGCCAAGATGTTTGATCCAAAAATTGTGTTTTTGCTGGTGTTTATTTGAATCATAACAATAAAAGATCTAATGATATAAAGCTTAGATCTTTGAGGCTTAGAAGATATAATCAAAGAAATCAAATGAGAAATAGAAAGAACATCCAAGATTTTATTGATAAAAGATTGTATTACCAAGATCATTTGGAATAAAATGAATCTAAAATCAATCAAATCCTTGTAGGAAGTGTTCTTGATCTAAAAAGTAGAGAAGATCATTTCTAAAGAGGAAGTAACTCCTTATTTATAGAAAGGAGAGGCCTAGGGCTTCCTAATGACATGGGCCCAATTCATTGTCTAATGGGCCTCGGGAAGGATGTGAATCCACCCCCAACAGTAAGTCCCCCCAAGTTCATAGAGAGAGATGAAGTCGATCTCTGTGAATTTTATGAATAGGGTTTATTTGACAATGAATTAGACACATTCATGCCTGTGACAGTTTAGGCGGGTTTACTTTGAACTTGTGCCTAGTAAAAGGCGAGTTTGCTTTGAACTCGTGCTTAATGAAAGACAAGTTTACTAGACTCATGCCGAGACAAAGGAGAGTTTACTGAACTCGTGCCTAGTAAAAGGAGAGATTATGTAAACTCGTGCCTAGCCAAGGATGAGTTTTTGTAAACTCGTGTCCAACAATAAGCGAGTCGATTGCAAACTTGTGCCTAATAAAAAGCAAGTTCAATTTAAACTCGTGCCTAATATACAAGTTTACCGAACTATTGCTGACTCGAAGTCTCGTGTTGAGATCGTTGTATGTCGAGCAAGTTGTTGGTTTGTATGTTCGTCAGGCTATGATGATGTCGAGAAACGCGCTAGCTTGTGCCGCTTCCGATGAGCTCGTAACTGAGAGTCATCCTTCGAAGCACGAGGTTATGATGGTGGCAACCATGTGTTGATTCCCTTTGGCTCAGCGATCGTAGTGACTCTGGCTCACGAAAACATTATCATGATTAGAGCAAGGTAAACCAAAAGAAATAACTAAGTTTTGGTTCAATATTAAACAAGCAATGGGGTTCATTTTTTACTTGATGCACATGATGATGTGGTAACTGTTAATTATCAGTATCTTAAGTTACCAACAATAAAGCCATAACATGAGTCAATCTCATAAGGATTATACGAGAGTGAGTGGCTTAGAGTTTTAATAATTTAAAACAATGCTATAATGCAACGTGTGTACGTAATTGACTTTTGTGCTACCACAAAGTAAAGCGGTGCATCTGGTGCATATAATTAACTAATTTGATTAGAAAACTTATCTCGTCAGATTTTGTGTCCTCGCAACAAAGACGAGGGTGGTGAACGTGGTCTGAGCTTTGACGAGATCATATATTTGCTGAGATCGAAGGATGTGAAACTTCCTATATCGATGAGCTGCCGAGGTTGCCAATAAGCTGTCCTTGACGGAGTTTGAAAGCGTTATCATCTCGACGTCACATGTCTCCGATCGTGTTGCACAAATAAGACCGGTGGTTGCCACAGTCACTGACTTTGAAGTAGATACTAGGGCGAAAAGAACTGTTTCAGGGCGAAACTGATGTTGTGTTCCGCTGTGAGAACCACTGAACTCGTCGCGGTGTAGGAGAAGGACGTGTTCACACGTTTTAGGAGTTCATCATTCTTTAGAGCAATACACAGGTCAAGTCTATAGCTCTACCAAGATAAATTCTTGAGCTTTGCTGAACAACTCCAATATTGTGTAAACTTAGCTTCTTGTGGCGAAGACATGATGACGTTCCGGCTGAGATCAAGTCTATAGCTCTGCCGAGAACAAGCTCTGAGATGATTGCCGAGTTGATGGAAGCATTCTTAGAGAGATGGTCTGAAGATAAAGTCATGTTTCACCAGGAGCTTGTGCTAGTTGCAGCAAGCTTTTCACGACAATCTTATGGAGGAGAAGATAAGGTCTTGTCCTTGGCACAAGCTTGATGAGACCAGAACATGATGATGTCTATGGAGGGATGTTCAATTTCTTTCTGTCTGATGCCAAGGTGTAGCAGGAAATCTTGAATCTAAGGAGCCAATCAAAGCTTTCTTGAACTTCAAATAATGATTCAGAGAAAGCTCTAGTTTCAGAAACAATTTTTCTATCTTGTTCACCATTAAAGCTTCATCGTTAGCTCATAAAACTCCCTCCTTTGTTGGCCAACAAATCCACGCTCTTGTAAGAAACCTTGGGTTCGAAAGCCCAGTCTAACTTCTGGTATCCCTTGTCAGGTTTTACTCAGCTGCAAGTGATATCTCTAGTGCACGCCAAGTGTTCGACGAAACGCCAAGTGATTGTGACTGTGGTTTTGTTTGCTTGTGCTGGTCTTGGGATTCGTTCTCGTCGTCGGATGAGGACTCGGGGCCGGTCAGTATGACATGGATCCTCTTCCTATTTTTTGGTTGTTCCTCCTCGGGGGGCGGTTCGTCGCGATCGCGGGGCTCGGTTTTTTCCTCAGGTTTTGATTCGTCCTCTTTTGCCTTGCTGGGCGTGCCGGATGGTTTCTGCCCTCTTTTGTCCTTGTTCTTGCTCCAGCTATTTTTTCCTTTCGGACGCGGCTTTGGAGGATCTGTCGGGATTTCACCACGGGAGTATTTTCCGAACAATATCTCCTTGAGCTGCTTGCAATCCTTCGAATCGTGCGCCCTGGATTTGTGGTATGAGCAATACGGTTCGCGCTCGTCGGTGTCAGGTTTTTGGGACGTTGGTTCGCCCGATTCATCGTCCTCCTTTCGGTTATAGTGATTCCATCCTTTGGCGCGAACTACAACCGTCGAGTCGGAGATGGCGTCCTCGTCTACCATGTAGACAAAGCTCTTCTTCTTGGACTGTTTTTCGTCCGCCGAGTGTTGTCTCGGCTCCTGCTTTGAATCGGAGGTCTTGCTCGGTGCTGGTTTGTTCGCGTGTTGTTTACTTATCATCGCCTTGGTATCTTCTTCCATTCGGATGAAGTTGTTTGAACGTGCGATGGCGTCCTGGAGTGAAGTCGTTGGGTTGCGATAAAGGTCTTCTCGGAACTTTGAGTGGATGTAAAGCGTGTTTTTCAGGGCGTCCACTGCGATGTTGTCGGGGACGTCTACTTTGGACACAACTTCCTTGAATTTCTCCATGAAATCTCTCAGGGTCTGACCGTGCAACTGAGACAGCTTCCACAGGTCGGAAGCGGTGGCTTTCTGGTTAGTGAACATGATGTAATGCTTCAAGAAGGCCGTAGAGAGGTCGCGAAAAGTGTCAATGGAGTTCTCCGGTAGGCGCGAGAACCAGTTCAGCGCGGCTCCTTCAAGACTCTCAACGAACCGCTGGCAAAAGCCGGCATCTCGCTCGGCGTCGGTGAAGTTCGCTCGACCCATGGCGATGTTGAATGCCGTCATATGTTCCGATGGGTCGTCAGTGCCGCCAAAAGTAAGCAGGCGGATTTTCTCCGTGATTCGTAGCCGAACGTCGGTAATGCGACGAGTGAAGGGTGTACGGAGGGCGGTCGCGAGGACCTTATCTATCTGGGGAGCCGCACTCGTCACGTGGTGGATCTGAGAGTGAATCTCTTGCAGTGCGAGTTTTAGCTCGGCGATCTCCCGAATGGTTCGCAGATCTGGGTTGTCAGCCGGTTGAGCGGTGTCAACCGGTGTGTCAGTCGGCTGGATGGGTTGGTTTGCCGGAGTAGGAGTAGGGTTTGTGTTGAAGAGGAATCGGCGAGCCGTGGAGAGATTTCCGTCTGGGTTTGCGAGTGCGGCGGCGATGGCNCTTGCAGTGCGAGTTTTAGCTCGGCGATCTCCCGAATGGTTCGCAGATCTGGGTTGTCAGCCGGTTGAGCGGTGTCAACCGGTGTGTCAGTCGGCTGGATGGGTTGGTTTGCCGGAGTAGGAGTAGGGTTTGTGTTGAAGAGGAATCGGCGAGCCGTGGAGAGATTTCCGTCTGGGTTTGCGAGTGCGGCGGCGATGGCCGCAAGGTGCTCGTTAGTCGTTTTTTGAACCTCTTCTTGGTGAGCAAGGCGAGCCAAGACGGAATCCATGAGGGTTTCAGGGTTCTGAACCGGTGGCGTTTCCTCCGTCTGCGCGTCGGGAGGAGTTTCTTCGTTCATCTTTTACCACACTACTTTGTTATGCCCCACGGTGGGCGCCAACTGTTTGTACCGAGTTCGGTCGTGTATCAGTAAAATGAGTGACGGGACTCGTCGGTGGGTTATTACAAAGGTGTGAATCTAAATGAACCGAGTGAACAGGAGGTTTTACCCGAAAAACTAGAGACTGAGACGGCGGCATAGACTAGAGCAAGTAGCTAGATTTATTTCGTTGTCCTTACCAACTAAAACCGAATCTCGGCACGGCCTCCGAACGCCGGGATTCTCTCTGTACTCTCTCCGTTTATAAATAAAACCTCATGTTCACTCGGTTCATTTAGATTCACACCTTTGTAATAACCCACCGACGAGTCCCGTCACTCATTTTACTGATACACGACCGAACTCGGTACAAACACAAGAGATTCATAGCAAAAGAATAAGATGAAAAGAAAATACTTTTATTGCTTAGGTAAATATAGAATACAAAACTTTCTTAATAGATCTAATGGTGTCTTTCTAGGGCTCATAGGCATAACTATAAATATGGAGTACAATTAGGTTAAAAACTCGTCAGGGGCAGTCTTGTAATTTGGTGAGAACTTGGGCTTCAAGTCGGTCAAGTAGATCTTGCTCATCACGCTCTGTATCAATCGATGGTACATTGCGTACATCGATCGATGGAGTATCTCGACTTCAACTTCTACGGAATCTTCATTGATCGATTTCACAAGGTGTGTATCGATCGATATGTGTCTCTCAATGTCGGATAGTCAACTTGTAAAACTCTCCTTTAAGCTCCATAAGGCACCTAAATCATCACTTTACCACAAAATGCTCCTGAACCTGAAAACATACCTAATAGACTCCAAAACATAGATAATTATAATAAAACATATAGAAATCATGACCAAAAACGGGTCAAAATCATGGTATATCAATATTCTTATTCTTTTTAAACAGAAAATCTCGGTTATAGTTCAAGCTCGTGATTTCATATTAATTATAAAGCACACTATCGATAGATATACAATCTTTTATGGAATTATCCCTTTCCAAGTCAACCTAGTTTTCCTAAAATCGCGCTTAGATACTAAATCTCTTGATTTGATATTAATTATAGACTATTAATTGGTTTCTTGAATTGTTGGAGAGTATATTTGTTTTCACGCGAGCCTTAAACTGTGAGGAGTATATATAGTTATTCTCATATTCATCATTTGGTATTCACTATAACATTGAATACAAAAAAATGACAAAACCAAACACTTTTGTATTCCTTAACGGTGTTAAACCTTAGAGGGAGAATTGGCAAATTCGTGTAAAGGTTCTTCATTTTCGGAAACAAAACACCAGTTATGGAGGCGACCCACTAGAGTTGGTCCTCGCTGACGAAAATGTAAGTTACAGAAGTTTGATTATTTAGAAAAAAAACATTTTGTAGTCAATATCTTATTCAACTTTTCTTTGTTTTGTAGGGTGTAAAGATTGCAGCATTTTCTAAAGGGAATCAAATCTATCGAGTGAAGCGAGATTTACCAATTGCGGAGTGGAAATATATCGACACTTTTTCTGTTTCAGAAGCAAAAGGACATTATCGCCCAACAATTCATCAATACCAGTTGACTTTTTCTGGTGAAACAGTGGTATCAGATTGTGATAATCGTTCTAGTAGTCATTTTGTTTCGCTTTCAAGTTACGATGATTTAAGGAATATCGATCAACAATAATTTTTTTGCTTAAAAGGTACGCAGCCATAATAAATTATGGCCATATGAGAATAATGTTTTGGCTTAAAAGGTACTCATATAGTTTATTTACAACATAAATGATGAATACTCTGAACAAAATTCTCTGTTCTTTTGTCATAATTAATTATTTTTTTTTTTACATACAAATGTTATTGGACAAGTTGTAGATCTAACTGGATTTCAAACTTTTCAAGTTATGGGGAAGGACACAAGAAAAAACTCAATTTCGTTATGTGACTTCAGGTAAATCATATAGATTTTATAAAGTAACTGTTCTTCTTCTGGATTCATTGATATGTGTATATATATATATATATAGTTATTAACAAATAGTATCTTTAATTGTATTTGAAATTGGCAAAATACAGTGGTGATGAAGTTGTATGTTGCTTGTGGGGAAATTATGCGGAGCAAGTTGAAACGCATTTCGCAGATTCAGACAATGAAATGGTTATTTGCTTGATACGGTTTGCCAAGATCGGTTGGTACAGAGGTATAGCTGGTTATATAAAAATTTATACTTTATTGATTGTTGAATGGTTTTATTGAGTCCTTAATGTTGATCCCTTTTATAGGTCAGTACAACTCAGCAATGTTTTTGATTCTTCAGTCGTGGATATCAACCCAAAGCTCGAAGAGGCCATTGAATTTACAAAACAGTAAGTTGATATCACTATATAAAATGGTATGAAACTTTTTTTCCTTATATACCTATATTTAAATAAATTGTTAATGATGTTTAGTTGGAAAATCCATTTGTTTTAGTATCTCCATAAGCAATGACAATGTAATCAATGGATCCAACACTTTTAAAGTGTCCAACGTGTGGTGTGGAGATAAGATTCAAAAAATCGAATCTCAAACAGAGCAAACTCCCTATCATGAAACAGTTTCATCAACACTTTCTGGTGGAGAGGTAATTTAGTTTTTTTCTTGTAAATTACACTTAAAAGTATCTTGAAACAATGTCTCTAACTGCGTTGATGATGCACAGATTTCTTTGGTGGATCCAAACAAAGAAACTTCATCTGAGAGTTTATCAACACCCTTCTCGAAGCACAAAGAAGAAGATGTTGATTTACTGGACAGCGCATCTATGTCTAAGATTTTGTGCACTAAGATGATTAAGTTGGGGAAGACAAATACTGATGCGTAGATTAAGAATGGATGATTGATCCTATTCCATTGAATTTTTTAGTTTTATAGCTGGTTTTTTTAGTTTATTGCTTTATTTGTTTTTTTTTATTTCATGGTGTTTTAATGGTGTTTTTCAATATAATGATTAATAAAGCTGGTTTTAACACTTAAACTCATGCATCTATCTTATTATTCAAGTCAATCATACTATTTTCTACCTATTCAACGTAGCAATTATACTAGGCAAGGAAACATAGTTTCATTCCGATTCCAATGTAAGAACACATCATATGGGATGAACTTATATATTATTGCTACATAAACCAAAGAATTTTTTGAAATGAAGTGGACACACTTTGCCCAAGAAGTTTAAATTTTTCAAATTTGTCCAAATAAATTATGTCCAAGAAGTTTAATTTTTTCCTATTATTCCAAATAAATTTGAAATATTTAATGAAACTGAAACAAATAAAGAAATAAGATAATATCAACTAATCATTCTTTTAAAAAAAATCACATATTTATATCCCTTAAAACCCTCACAGGAAATCCCTGTGAAACCTAGCATTACCGATCGTAAGGAGATGCTTACCTAAAATTTATCCTTTTAATCATTAGCCGCTATCTTACTGAAATATATCTCCAAACCTTATTCATACATAATGGGCTACGTACACATGATTTCTATCTGGTTGAAAAGGTTAATCACTTTTCTGTTTTGTTTACATATTGTCTCTTATTAGCTTATAAATAATTTCTCAACTTATCTAATACAAACTTCTTTCATGCTGCAAGGCTGATCTCATGAAGAAAAAAAAAAGATATTTATGCAAACAATCCAGATTCAATACATATGCCCAAACATGGCGAAAGCCTAGCAAAGTCTGCGACAGATGAATTATCCTTTCACAGCAACCTCTCCTAATCCGCTACAACTAAAGTTAATACAGTTTTCAATGATGGCTCAAACAGCGCTGTGACACCTATAACACCAGTCAATTATCCTAAACGTGCAGCATGTAAATATTTTCGTAATTTAGTTACAGTTTTCCATACTATATTTTAAATTATCTTGAAGAACATACTTCTTCATATTTTACAAGATGTTGGAAAGGAAAATTGGCAATCATCTCAACCGGCAAAGAGAAGTCGGTATTCACATCGCAAGTCATGTAAGTTGACATTATCCTTTGTTTTATTGTATTTACTATATACTACCTATTTAAACTTGATTTTTTTCGGTTTGATTTGGCTTGACACTTTTAACTTGACAAACTATACTAGAAAATCAAATGGAGAATCACATGCCAAGAGATCCAAGTCATGATAAACAAGAAACTACTACCACAAACAACCTATCTATACCGGTCAAATCCATATTTAATAGAGTTTTGAACGATGTCTCCAACAGCCCTATGACATCTACAACACCAGGCACTTAGCTAAACCGTCGAATTGGTAAGTTTTAAATGTAAAATTAAGTTATTTGGATGACAATTTTAGATATTCTTTTACTAATAGATTTCCATATTATACAAGGTATGGGAAAGGAAAACTGTGAATCATCTCACACGTCAAAGAGACCTCCACAGTTGCAACCATTTTCATGTAGGTTGGCAAATAAGATATATCTTGCTCTACGTACCAGATGGTTAAACATGAGAGTAAAAAAAACAATACTATTCATGGTATTATTTTGTGTGTCAGACACATTAAATTTTTTCTGGTTTTCTAGCAAACCAAAGTTGTAAATCACTTTTAACCATGATTTATATATGTTTTTGGAAACAAAAGGATAATTTTAGTGTCTTTTTAGAGCTTTTACAGGTTTAGGTACTCACTGGTTTAAAATGGCCATTTTGGAGCTAAAATGAAGACTTTATGAAGATATGAGAAAAACGTGTTGAAGACATCGACCGATGCGCTTTAAGAGCAATCGACCGATGAAAGATCATACAAATTGATCGATAGAAGATTCTATATCGATCGATACAGAAGTCCTCCAAAGCAATTAAGTGAAGATTAGAAGCCCTAATTGCTTCACAAGAGTTTTAATAATTTACACCTTAAGTGCCTGGCCGCGTTTTAATAATTTACACCTTAAGTGCCTGGCCGCGTGTTAGGCTATTTTAAGAGGGTTTTTTACTAGATTAAGCAGACCTCTCTAGAGACTTTTATACCTAATTTTGAGAGAAGCATCTAGCCATACTTTGAAGAAAAGGTTAGGAATTGAGAGAGAGATCTGAACTACAATCCACATAAGATCTTGAACTCCCTTGCTTTACTTATTGTTTCTTTTATTTTCATTATCTTAAAGCATTATTCAAACCATTATGACTCTCTCTTTCATAAATATGTTTGAGTAATCTCTCTTGTTAGATTCAGGTTTCTCATTAGGGTTGAGTCATGCATTGAAGTAATCATCATTAGGGTGTTTAAAATATAGTTCTAAATCTAGTCATCATGAATACTAATGTTAAGGATTGATCACCCTTACCTCTGATTTTAGGAATAATTTGGATAAGTGAGAACTTAGCAATTACCTATAGTCTAAGTTGTTTATTGAAGACTAGAGAACCCTTTCAACCCTGTCATTAGTACTCGCTGGATGCAATATCGATCGATGAGATAACCGTCGCATCAACCGATATAGCATAACAACATCAATCGATATTTCTATTGAACTATCGATCAATATTTACTCAAGGTCATCGAACGATAGTTCTTGACTCGAGATCCAGTAAGAGTTAATACTTCAAATCCTTAAGAGTTTGAATCCAGAACTATGAATAATAAAAACCCTTTATAACTTGCATGCTTGTCATACCTGAGAAAATACCTAAGTTTAACTATCTTCTTTCCTCTTAACAAACAAATCAATCAATCAAGCAATTGCTTGGTTACCTTTTAAGTTATTGTTTAAAAATTTCAATCTAGCTTTACTTCGAAAACTAAATAATCTGTTGTGTAATCCTAGAGTCTCTGTGGATTCGATCCCTAAGTACTACAAGTGAACCTCTTTTGATGAGAGTAACTCACTCCTAGGGTAATTTGAGTGATATCAAATTTGGCGCCGTTGCCGGGGACTCTTTCTTATTACCATCAGATTTAGTTTAGAATATAGTCTAGANTTCGAAAACTAAATAATCTGTTGTGTAATCCTAGAGTCTCTGTGGATTCGATCCCTAAGTACTACAAGTGAACCTCTTTTGATGAGAGTAACTCACTCCTAGGGTAATTTGAGTGATATCAAATTTGGCGCCGTTGCCGGGGACTCTTTCTTATTACCATCAGATTTAGTTTAGAATATAGTCTAGATTTTATTTTCGTTTACTTAATTATTTTTCCTCTTTCTCTGCTATCACAGGAAACTCAAGATTGAAAAAACAGATTTCGGCCAAGCATCGACCGATGACGTAACGCATACATCGAGCGATATGTTATCCAAGGAATCGATCGATGATGTGACGCACAAATCGAGCGATATGTTGACCGAGGAATCGATCGACATAAACAAACCGACATCGATCGATGAAACCCAGCCGGAAGCAGCTAAGTCTTCACTTACCAATCTAGTTAATGAGGAAGTAGTCCAAAACGAACCATTAGGTCGGTTATGCAATGAAGCCAATGAATTTACAGTTAAACAGGGGACTGCAATCCCTGTTAATTGTTATCCATCTTCAATTGAAGATGTAGAAAAACTGTGTGGGAGTCGATTTCACCCTACTGTCAATAAATCGTAAAAAAGGAAACTTCGGGAAAACCCTAAGTTTCCAGAGGAACCGGCTATCTGCGAGAACCGCACAACATAAGATGACTAAAACACTTAGAATTAAAACAAAAATAAGAGAATTTGAAAGCAAGAAGGTTCTTATTCCGAATCTGCGTAGAACGGGTACAAAAAGAATTGCTGAAAGCGTAAGAACTAGAAAAACCCTAATTGAGACGCAGCTCGCTAACAGAAAAACGGAAAGATTCCTAAATGCTAGTTTTGGTGGTGAGAGCTCTGAATTTCGTATGTCTGCTTCTGCCCTAGACCTCCTCTTTATATACTCCTCGTCTTGGCAATCCGATCTTTCCATTTCGCCCAGATTTGACTTAAATCGGGAAT
>CAKOAT010166155.1:0-18219 GCA_932364175.1 Eruca vesicaria subsp. sativa
TCATTATCCTCCCTTGTATTTATCCATATGTTGTAGTTATCCTAATCATTATAGGATTAGGATAATCATCCCCTTTATTTGTAGCAATCCTTATCTCCTAAGGAATATGCTTTATTCTCTTGTATGTATATATATATGTGTAACCACGTGATTAATAATACAATGAGAGTTACAACCTTCTTCTTTATTCTTTAACACTGGATAGTTTGTTTTATGATTAAAAAAAATCAAAAATATGACTAAAAAAGAGTTTGGATAATTATATTGTATGCAAAAATAAATACCATATTTACATTGTTATAAATTTTGAAATTTTAGTTTTTAATTTCAAATAGTTGAATAAGCAAAAACTTCAATATATATTTTAGAAGATCTATGAGATTTAAAATAATTCAATAACGTACAATTTAGTCGGTAAAAATCTTTCTCCAATAGAAAGGTAATATCATAATTAATTCAGATAATTGGTTGTATCATTTTTTTTATAATTTATTTTAATATATAAAAATTAGAAATACTCCAGCTTTCAAGAGAGAAAACTTTTTTTGTGTAATAAGACCACGAAAATGACCAGAGGCTTTTATAATGAAGATTTTTTTTGCAAACATTTTTGTGTGGGCTTTGAAAAACATAAAAAAAATTCTAATAATTCCTACCTACAAATCTAATTCTTTTAAATAAGAATATATAACCATTTAATTTATTTCTAAAAAATGTTAATGTATTATATTTAATTATATATAAATAATATCTAAATATAAATAAATTGATAAAACATATAAATTCTTTCTCTAATTTTACAATTAGTTACGATAAATTATTATTTGTAATATTACTTGTGTTATTTGGTAATTTTTATTAGTTAGTTCTAGAGTTTTTTTAGATATAATTAAAATAAATGACTAATAAAATTCAACAATCAATCAAATTAAATCTATTTAAAAAAAAAACTTAACCTATTAACGAATATAAATAAAAGTAACTTAAGTGACTTCTCAATTAATATATAGTAGGATTTATCTCCTTCAACTAAGGATAAATTTGGTTAAGATAAAAAAGAAAACATATATTAAGAAAATGGTAGTTTAAGCAATTTCTCTCATAATATTTTTTCAAATAAAAATTCACTATTTCTCACTCATTTTATATTTAGTGTTTAACAAAAAACTCAAGATTGGTTACCAAACAAATTCTTCCTTTGATTATCTTCGATCATCACACCATTTTAAACACTAAGTTATTGGACCAATTTTATATATATTAAAACTAAGCTTAGTTTAGATATATTTTAAAAGTATTCTTTTATTTATTTTAAATTACTTTAAAACATACCTATTTTAATTTATTCTAAATAACTAATTATATATAAAAGAAAGAATAATACTTAGTTTTTAAATAATATTGCATATCTATTTAAATCAAAATATATTTTATTTGTATAAAATTTGTTAAAATTTTGTTATAGTACATTTTAAAAATTTATTGTACTGCAAAAATACATATTGTTATTTTAAATAATTTTTTCTTAATTTTACTTCAAGTTAGATTTTCCATCTTGGATTTTAACAATTATAGAACTGATCATTTTATTGGTCTTCCTTACTTAATTTATCTTAATGTTTTAATAAACATAAAACTCATTAGTTCACATTTATAGTAACACAGAAATACATGTTATTTTATATAATAAAAAAACTTACCTCTTTTCTCCTGCGTCCATGTCATCAAACAGGTAGGAGTTTTTTTGACACGTCAGCGCTTCCTAGACCACACTTCCTTTTGACACATCAGCGGTATATGTAGTGAATAAGTGAGTTGAAATAATAATCTTTTGTTTAAATTTTTTTTGTTTTCTGAAATATATTATTAATTGTATTCAATGCTAATGTAAATATATTTAAAAAACGTTTTTATAGTATCATATGTATTTATATGTATATTATCAATTTATCTAATGTAATCTACTAAATTTAATTGCTTATATAGATAAATTATGTTAATTCATCTGTATTGAATATGTTTAATTATATGTTTGGAAACATATATTATATTTGCTAATTCTAAGATTAGTTTCTTTTTAAAAACTTTTTTTAAATAAATAAAAAATGAAACCTTTAGCTAATCAAATTATAACGATTAATTGGAGAGTTTTCTTATGAGCAACACGTCAGCATAAATAAATTAAGTGACTGCTCAGTTAATATATTTGAGTATGTATTAAAACATAAAAATATTTTATCATTTCTAAAAGTGATAACTCATCTATGATATCACATTGTCACTGAAAAATGATTGAAATTTTTTAAAATTATATATTTGATTGTTTTGCATATATTTGACACATTTTTAAAATATATATACTAAATGAGTGAGATTAATTAATCATTTATGTTTAAATTAATTCGTTTTTTGAAATCTATGATTTATTGTATTCACTACTATATAAATATATTAAAAACTGTTTTTATAATTGTTTTTATAGTATCATATGAATTTATATATATACTATTAATTTATATAATGAAATCTATGATATTTAATTGTTTATATAAATAAATTATGTTAATTCATCTATATCTAAGATGTTAATTATATGTGTGGAAACATAGATTTTATTAGATAATTCTGGGATCAGTTTGTTTTCAAAAACTTTATTTAAATAAATAAAACATAAAAACCAATCAACCAATCAAATAATAACGATTAATTGGAGGGATTTTCTAATAGCAACACATCAACAGAAAATGAATTCTCAATTAATGTATATAGGAAGATTATCCATTTATATAATGTAATCTATGATATTTAATTGTATATATAAATAAATTAGTTAATTTATTGGGACATATCTGTATTTAAGATGTTAATTATATGTTTGGAAACATAGATTATATTATGTAATTATGAGATTAGTTTCCTTTTAAAAGCTTAATTTAAATAGGTTTATGGCAAGACAGCCATTGACAAAACGGGGAGTTCTTGAGAGAACACAATGACGATGATATCAGACCTTCCAGGGGATCTGTTCGAAGACATACTCGGTCGAGTACCAGCCACATCTCTCAAACGCTTACGATCTTCTTGCAAACAATGGAACCGTTTATTCAACGATAAGGAATTCGCAGGAATTCACCTCCACAAAGCACCTAAACAATCATTTTTCTTCACGGTGTCAAATGACTTCCACATGTATTTGATGACTATCAATCACCGTGGAATGGAATCTATACAATCTAAAGGTGAGCTTAGCCCAATCAACGGTGAATCTATTATAATATCTCAAGTCTTTCACTGCGACGGGTTATTATTATGTACCTTTGATAACAAGACTAGGATCATGCTTTGGAACCCCTTTACTGGTCAGACTAACTGGGGGATCCAACCATTTGATACAAGCCACACTTATGCCCTAGGATCCTACCAGGAAAGTAGATATGGGAATATTTGTAGCTACAAAATATTGAGCTATAAGGATGATAGTGTCCATGAATTCGCAATATACGAGATTAACTCTAATTCATGGAGGAGTCTTGATGTGATTCAGGACTTCCGATTACTGTATGTTGGCGCGACTTTGAAGGGAAAGAATTATTGGTTTGCTTTGGATAGTAAAGATGAACAACATGACATGTTATTAGTGAGTTTTGATTATACAACAGAGAGGTTTGGACGCTTGAGTCTACCTTGTGACTGGCCTTCAGATAGTTTTCGATGTGCGGCTCTATCAGTTGTTAGAGAAGAGAAGCTTGCAGTGTTAGTACCAATCAAAAATACACGGGACAGAGAGATATGGATTAGTAATAAGATTGATGGGGCTAACGAGGTGACGTGGAGAAAATTCTTAACAGTGGATTACCCCAAAAGTGAGAATTGGATTTATATTAGTCGTTTTTTGGTGGATGAGGAGAAGAAAGTCGCCCTATGCTGTGAAATATGTGCATCCGACCGCTTTAGCACGTGGAGGAAAAAGTTAATATACATTGCTGGGGAGGATCATAAAGTCACACTAATGGCTTCTGGAGATGTTTCATCTGGATCATTTTGGCCTATTGTTCTTGATTATGTTCCAAGTTTGGTTCAAATCCCTTCAACTGGTTGCCAAAGCAAAAATAGAGGTGACTAGGTTATACATGCAATATTTTTGGTTTTTCTTAATTTATCTTAGTTATATCCTTTGGATTCTTTGAGCTTTATACATCATAAACAAGTGGTCATGTCTTTTACAAAATTATTGAGTTTTATATTTTATTAAGATGTGGTACTTATCAGAACTGTCATTATATGTGGTCTCGTATAGAGAGGGGAAGCTGAGAGGTATGTCACTTTCAACCCTCATGCCTTACCCCAAACAACTTAAACTTATAAGTGTTGGATTCATCTATAATGATGTCACCGTGTGGATATTAGGATATATTGTTCATCATAAGGCATTAATCTTACCCTTAAAAACTGAGAAAAGAGATGCCAACAGCAAGTTTGGTAATAGTGTCTAATTAGGTACTTCTAACATCTTCCTTCTGAATCATTTCTCTGAGCAGTCTTCCAGTAACACAGCGATCATATCTTCTGTTTGTTTCGGCTTTTGGCAGATATTATACACATATGGGCCTCTTAAGTGATTTGCAAAGGTGAACACAGTTTAATACTTAAATAAACTTGTGAAGAATTTTTCTTTTTGTAAGAATGAGAACACATTATAAGAAAAAGGAAAGATATGATCGGTGTGATTTAGAAATCTCTGATGCTGTTTGCGCTAGTCCATATATAGCTTTACGTTGAGGGCATACCAAATACTTTATAGCAAGCCCAGAAAAGGGGTGTAATAGTTACTTGACATGACCAAGTTATGCAACTTTTGGAACTGATAAGCAACAGTGCTGCTTGACGTACGTACATTACGACTGGAGACAGCTGCAATTGAAACTGACTCGGAAAACTAACAAAAAGATAACTTCCGATTAAGTGGCATAGATCTATAAAATGGAAAGTATATCTTAAAACATAGGTTTCGTATGGGTTTTATTGTTAAATATTGGTTCGAGTAAGCGTATAATCATCCCAATTCTATCTTAGAATCTCAAATTCAATAATATTCATTTACAACACCAGTACATGAATTCCATATTTGCAATGGCTTTTTTTTTGGGGGGGGCAAATTTGCATTGACTTTGTGTGATTAAATAAACCAAGCCTTCAAAGAGAAACAATCGTAGAAAGCTATTGCTCTATACTCGGACCAACGCGGGCCACTAACTCAATTATCTTTTCTTTTTTTAACTCAACAACAACTTATCATTAACCAACAAATGTGAATACAGGATTACAACCTCAAGAGATTTTAAACCCAACATACAATCGATGAGATCTAGTAACGCCTAGGAACACGGAGTCGAAACTGGAATGGATCCTAAACTACCCAATCTAATTCATCGATGTATTTTTCACCACAAGAAAACGAATTCCTCTCACGACTCGAGAGAAACCGTCTCTTAAACCCCTACAATTCGACCACACAAGTGAACAAAACATGAAATCCGAGATTAACTAAACCTAATCGAGATAGAACTTTAAAAACAAAGCATTGATCACCAAATCTTTAGAATGCAGCACTAGGACCAATACGTCAACACCAATCAGTGCATATCCCGGTTAGGTTCAGTATCATCGAACACAGTTTCCCACTTCTTAGCCGGAAAGACGGCAGAGAGCCGTACTGAAAAGCGGACTTGACGACAGCTGAACATGGCCGGTATAGCATCTCCAAGCTTCAAATGGCGTGGAACCTTACCACCGGACAGACTGAAGAGCAGTTGCCGGAGCTGGGAAGTAAAACCCCACCGTGTTCTTCCACCAGGTTTCCTTCACCGGTTGACTACGCCGACGTTAAAGAACCCAGCCACACGTTGTCTCCGGGAACCGAAGAAACAAACCATTTTCCACTGATATTCAACCGCCGCTCCGTTTGTCTCACCACCGCACCACAAAATAGATCCAAACCGGAGGAGGATCCCACTAGCTTCACGCGCCATCGTCACGAAGAAAACGCCACAGATCTGAAAAACGGAAAATTAGATCTGGGAGCTTCTTCAGCCCTAAAACGCCGACCTCCCCTTCATCCGTCGCTCCACAGACTCACCACTTTTCCAGAACCACCATTGACACTCCTTAACCCAATAAAGGTTTCCGGTGAAGAAAAGGTGACCCAGAATCGAGATATATCGAACTGAGAATGAACAAGATGAAAGGAGAGGCAAAAATAAAAGAGATTAAGGAGAGGGGGAAGACCTCCGGTACCGGACGGAGCCGGACCGGAGAGGCGGAGAAGATGTCTGGTGGGGGGGAGTTTGAGAGAGTTTGTCGAAGGAGAGGAGAGAGAGATTTGCTTTTTTTTAACTCAATTATCTTTTCACTTTTCTCCTTTTAATCATATAAAACCAAATGACCATTTCAGATTATCTTTTTTTTCGTCAAAAAAAAAATTCCCAAAACTTACAAAAATATTATTCCTGTGTAACGCCTTACATTGGTGAATTTCATAGTAGTTTTTTTTTTTTTTTGAACTGGTTTTCATTAAACAGAAAATAAGAAAAAAGAAAAACGTTTACAACCCAATGGGTTAAGTTATGATTCAGAACAGAGCCCAGTAAAACCCAATATTAAGAAACAAAATAAAGCCCAGGAAGAGAGAAGACGAGAGACGAAGGAGTGATTCATCGTTGAGTAGCTTGAATCCATAGCTGCAAAAGAGAAGAAGAAGTTGCAGGGTTGGTATCACGAAGACTAAGGATCTTCTCCTTCACCTGTCTATCGATGAGAGGGATGAGAGAGTCATGACTGTACGAGAGGAGGCTCTGTGAAGTCTTGTGTTCCGTTCCAACCAAGTCCAGTAGAGAGTTGCCTACCAATAGAGAAGCAAGAGGCGTTTTCTGAATTTGTTCACATTCAAGTTTTGCATTTGTAGCAGACATGCATCCCAATTACGCGAAGTTGTGAGTCCCAAACGTAAAGAGAACTGCAACCAGAGATCCCATGTGTAGTTGCAGTCAAAGAAGAGATGATCTCTGCTCTCTGGTTGAGTGGCGCAGAGCAAACAAGTATCAACCGTGTTGATACCCCAGCTTAGAAGACGGTCGCGAGTCGGGCATCTATTCAAAATGACCAGCCAAGCAAAAACCTTATGCTTTGGTATACCTCCCGTAATCCAAACGGCTTTAGTCCAAGGTAGCGTTTGTTGTGGCCCTCTCAAAATTCTGTACACCATTCCAATAGAGTATTTTGTAATCAGAGTACCATCTAATTTCCATTCATAGTAATCTTCTTCATCAGTTAAAGTGATATTGGTCAGGAAAGCAATGACGTTGAGCTGAAGATCAGAGCGAGGAGAAGGCAGCAACCAACCCCCATCTCTATATAAGTCTGCTATCATCGCTTCTTTCCTAATTCCCAAGCGGCTTCCCCTCCCTTCCAGGATCAGATCAGAAAGAACACCATCAGGATACCAGTTATCTGACCAAAATCTGCAAGACTGACCATTCTCAATTCGAAGTTTAAACCAGGTAAACACCGTACTTCTCATCTTCAATAACTTGTTAGTCAACCAAGAGTACCGCCGGTTAGGTTTAGTAGTCCAGAAGTTACTTAGGTTATCTGCTAGGATCTCGGTTCTGAACCATGCTACCCATACAGAACCAGACTGAAAAAATAATAACCAAATTAGTTTCAGTGTACAAGCTCTGTTCCATGTGTAAAGATCTTTTATGCCCAGTCCTCCATGTTCTTGCTCTTTAGTCACTGTATCCCAAGAAACTCTAGCAGAATGGTGGCTTTTCAAGTCCCCTTTCCAGAGAAATAATCCAAAGAGAGAGTTGATTCTTTTTATAACAGCTTTAGGAAGTATGAATGAAGAACACCAGAAGGTGTTGATACCTGCAATGACGGTTTTTATCAACAAGAGCCTCCCTGCAAAGGACAATGATTTCGCACTCCATGAAGATAAACGAGTCTTGATCTGATGTAAGAGACCTTCACAGTTCGCAAGTGACGGCTTGGATGTAGACAAGGGGACACCTAGATAACGAATAGGAAGAACTCCTAATGGCATTCCAGTCGAAGCTTGAATTGTGTCTAACTCCACCTGAGACAAACCAGAGGCAAAGAATGAAGATTTCTGCACACTGATAGCTAGCCCTGAACGGTTTTCAAAGTCTTTTAGAACTCCAAGCACAGCCTGGATAGATGATAGAGAACCATCCATAAATATTAAGAGGTCGTCTGCGAAACACAGATGTGTGAGCTTTGCATTTCGACACTTATGGTGGTAATCAAACTTGAATTCAGTGGCAGCCTTGTTTAGCATGAGGGAGAGGCTATTCATTGCAATTACAAACAGGTAAGGGGAAAGAGGATCCCCTTGCCTTAGACCCCTACTCCCTTTGAAATAGCCGTGAACAGATCCATTGTAACCTATTGTGAAGTTGGGTGTGCATACACAAGCCTTTAGCCTCTTCAGAAACTGAGGCGGAACATCAATGCTCTTTAAGCTGGTTAACAAAAAATCCCATGACAAGGTGTCGAATGCTTTGGCGATGTCCACTTTGATCGTGATACGCTTAGTTCCCAGAGCTTTGTGGTACCCGTTCACTAGTTCACCCGCGAGAGTTGTATTCTCTAAAAGAAGTCTGTCCTTTACAAAGGCCGTTTGATTACAAACAATTAGCTGCGGTAGAATAGGTTTAAGTCTCCTCACAAGCAGTCTTGAGATAACCTTGTAGATGGTATTTAAACAAGCTATAGGTCGGAACTCAGAAACTAAAGATGCACCAGGCCGTTTTGGGACCAAAGATAGAACCGTAGCATTAGTTGCAGCCGGCAAAAAAGAGGATTGAAAGAAGTGCTGAATTCATAGTAGTTACACGCTTTGCTTTGTGTATTTCGTCAGACCATTTCACAACTTACTCTTGATCTATTCAAAAGCCACGTCTCGTTGACATGCAACTGTTTTTTTGCTGGATCCTTCTTGTTGCACGGTTTCCAGATAGAGATGGTAAACAAGTTGTTCCGTATCCGACCGCAGCAAGATTTTTTTTCAATTGGATTACAATGGGTTAGGTCTATGCGAGCTACGGTTTCAAAAATGGCTACCTAAACGTGTCCTGCTATATGTACAAGCTTTCACAGGTTGATCCGTGGAATAGGTGATAATACACGCAGCAGAACGTTTCAGACCATTTTAAAACGCTTCAGGTAACTCTGGTTCAAGTCGACGATTCAACTGAACTCAATTCCACATTCACTGATTCGCTTATTTTTTATTTAAAACAAGTCACACCTAAAATATACTAACATACAATAAAAATAATTATTCATTACCTTATAACTCATAAATCAGAATCAATGTTTTAGTTTGATGAACCAAAAAATTAAATAAAATCACACCAAATCATAGTTGCCAACACCAAATTAAATAAAAAGAGAAAATCAAATCAAAATGCCGCCAAAACTCGAATCATCATCGCCGGAGTTGGAGTCGTCATCACCGGAACTCAAATCATCATCACCTAAGCTCGAATCATCATCGTTGGAGCTCTTTACGCTTTCTCGGGGAAAATCACATGAATTGTCTTCTTCTCATTCTTTTTCTCGTTTTTCAGGTAAAACAAGGAATTAAAATGAAAAATACGGGACTTTGTAATCCCACATGACCTGTTTCGACCCATCCCGCAAAAGACCTAGTCTCGCAAAGACTCGTTCCGCGAGGCCCGCAAATTTACGGACCTAGAAACCTCGTCCCAATACCGTTCTGCGACAGTTCTTTACGGGTTAGACCCGCGGTCCAGGTCCATAATACCTAACCACATTCGAAATTTTATATTAATGTACTAAACATATCTTCATGGTGCATGGCCATCAATTCTAATTTTCAATCGAGGAATTTAATAAAATTCCATATACCATCAAAATCAATGAACTAAACCTTATGAAATTTATATTTTCTAGAGAATTTGGACAACTAATATATCAAAACTCTTTGATATTCATAATATAAGACTGTTGGATGCATGTTACATAAATATACAAAATTATATTTTCTAGTTTATCTTAAAATCTATGGGTTAATTCCTATGAAAATATCGAATTTTTCGATAAATATTAGTTGTACTTAAGCTTTGCCTCTTTTGTGTTGTTACTAATAGTTTAATGAGTAATCTAATAAAACTTCTTATTCCACTTAATCCCATGGACTAATCCCTATAAAATTTCTATTTTCTGGAGAAACAAGGACAAATCAGGTCTCACACCTCTTTATCTCACCACATGTTAGTACATGATGAAGTTATACATAAAAAATACCATATTTTCCTATTTATCTTACGATAAGATCAATTTTTTTTCAAACAAATGTTACATTTAATAAGTTTAGTCTAATTAATGTTGTTTAAAAATAGCAAACCACTCTCTGAATTTATATTAATGTATACTAAACATATTTTCATGGTACATGGATATCATTTCTAATTTTTCAACTAGTAATTTTTTAAACTTCATATACATTGTAATAAGTGGACTAAACCCCTATAAAATTTCTATTTTTCTACAGAAACAAGACCACCTGCGGTCTCAAACTTCTTTAATCTTCCTATTATGTCAGTGCATGATGCAACTATGTCTTAAACAAAAATATCATATTTTCTAATTTATCGTGAAAATTGTGGGTTAACCCCTATAGATAAATTGATTTTTTTCAGATAAATGTTATATATAGTATTTAGCCTCTTTAGTGTTGTTTAAAAATACCCAACCACACTCTAAATTTATATATATGCATGCTAAACATATTTTCATAGTACATCGGCATCATTTCTAATTTTTCAGTGAGTAATTTATTTAAATTTTATATATCACTTAATAAGTAGATAAACCCCTATAAAAACTCTTCTTTTCTGTAGAAATATATGATCATCTAAGGTCTTAAACCTATTTAATCTCCATACTAAGTGAATGATGCCATCAGTACTAATTTTCACTTGAGGAATTTAATAAAACTCCATATATCACCAAAATCAATGAACTAAACCCTATGGAATTTCTATTAGTGATGGATGTAGATGTGCACAAATAAAAAAAATCCATATTTTCTAATTTATCTTGAAATATGTGAATTAACCCTTATGAAAATATCAAATTTTACAATAAATGCTATTTGTACTTAAATTTAGTCTCTTTAGTGTTGTTAAAATATCTAGCACATTGAAAATTATACTAATGTATCCTATATTTATTTTTATGGTACATGATCATCAGTTATAATTTTTTGACGAGTAAGTTAATAAAACTCCATATACCACGTAAATCATGGAAACAAACTGTGACAACCCATCCTGTGGAAGCTCACAGCGCTGCAGCGCACCGACCCTAACCCCTCACCGTGGGAGGAACTGCCTCCACATCCACCGGTAGGTTATTGATGCGCTTGGTGTTACTCGAACCCAAGACCTCCACCCTTTAACAACTCTCCACAAGATAAGCTGTCACCAATTGATCTGCAGTTCAATTGGTGACAACTTATCTTGTGGAGAGTTGTTAAGAGTGGAGGTCTTGGGTTCGAGTAACACCAAGCGCATCAATAACCTACCTGGGAGAGCTGAAGGTTCGGCAGGTGAGGGGTTAAGGTCGGTGCGTTGCAACACTTGTGAGCCACAGGACGGTTGTCACACAAACCTTATGAAATCTCTATATTTTAGAGAAATTGGGACAACAAAGGTGGCAGATATCCTTGATCTTCATCCTATATATGTGCTGGATGCATTTATGCATTAAAAATACCATATTTTCTAATTTATCTTGAAATCTGTGAGTTAACCCCTACAAAAAGACCGAGTATTCCAATAAATGAAATATACTGGAATTTATGCTCATTCTTGTTGATTAAAAAATACCTTAAACATTACACATTTATATTAATGTATGTTAAACTTATTTTCTTGGTACATGGATATTGTTTCTAATATTTTAATGAGTAATTTAACCAAACTTCTTATTCCGTCCAATTTAGTGGACTAACCCCAATAAAATCTTTATTTTCTGTAGAAACGGGAATAAATAAGTTCACATGCCTAATTAATCAGTGCATGATAAAGTTATGCATTAGTATAGAATACCATATTTTCTAATTTATCTTACGATAAGATCAAGTTGTTTTCCAATAAATGCTAAATCTACTAAAGTTTAGTCCCATTAATGTTGTTTAAAAATACCTAACCACACTCTGACATTATATTAATGTATACTAAACATATTTGAAAGGTACATAGACATCAGTTTTTAATTTTATAACTAGTAATAGTTTTAAACTTCATATACGTTCTAATTAGTGAACTAATCCCTATAAAATCTCTATTTTCTAAAGAAAAAAGACCACCTAAAGTATCAAACCTCTTTAATCTTTATACTATGTCATTGCATGATGAAACTATGAATTAAAATAAAATATCATATTTTCTAATTTATCTTGAATTATGTAGTTAACACTTTCGAAAAATTGAATTTTCCTATAAATACTATTTATAATATTTAGTCTATGTAGTGTTGTTAAAAATTACATAACCACACTATAAAATATATATATGTTAAACTTATTTTCATGGTACATGACATCATTTCTAATTTTGCAACGAGTAATTTATTTGAACTTCACATATCACCTAATAAGTGAATTAATCCCTATAAAAACTATTCTTTTCTAGAGAAATGTGATCATCTAAGGTTTCAAACCTCTTTAAACTCTATAATATGTCAGTGTATGATGCATATATGCATTAAAACATAAATACCATAATTTCTAATTTATTTTAAAATATTTGGGTTAACCTCTATCAAAAGATAAAATTTTCGATAAATGTTATATATAGACCTCTTTAGTTTTGTTTAAAAATATCTAACCACACTAAAAATTTATATGAATGTACTAAACGTATCTTCGTGGTATGTGGACATCAATTCTAATTTTCAACCGAGGAATTTAATAAAACTTCATGTACCACCAAAATCAATGAACTAACCTTATGAAATCTCTATTTTCTAGAGAATTTTGGATAACTAAGGTATCAAAGCTCTTTTATATTCATTATATATCAGTGATGGATGCAGATATACATAAACACAAAAAATTCATATTTTCTAATTTATCTTGAAATCAGTAAGTTAACCCCCTATGAAAAGATCGAGTTTTTCGATAAATGCTATTTAAACTTAAGTTTAGTCTCTTTAATGTTGTTTAAACTATTAGCACATTAAAAATTTATACTAAGGTATCCTAAATTAATTTCCATGGTACATGATCATCAGTTATAATTTTCGAACGAATAAGTTAATAAAACTTCATATACCACGTAAATCAAGAAACAAACTCTATGAAATCTTATATATTTTAGAGAAATTGAGACAAAAAATGTGGCAGAAATCTTTGATATTCATCATATATATGTGCTGGATGCATCTATGCATGAAAAAAATACCATATTTTCTAATTTATTTTGAAATCTGTGAGTTAATCCCTACAAAATGATCGAGTTTTTCGATAAATGTTATATACTGAAATTTAAGTTCATTCTTGTTGATTAAAAAAATATCTAATCACATTACACATTTATATTAATGAATGTTAAACATGAAAATGGTACATAGGCATCGTTTCTACTAATCTAATGAATAATTTAATAAAACTTCTTATTCCACCTAATTCAGTATAGAGTAATCCTTATAAAATCACTATATTCTAAAGAAAAATGGACAAATAAGATCTCACACCTCTTTATCTTCCTCACATATCAGTGCATGATAAAGTTATGCATTAAAACAAAATATCATATTTTTTTATCCCCTTATTATTAATCAAGAAGCAATTTGAAAGAATAACCTTCATTGAGTAAACTAATTACAGTGTTGCCATTTTGATGACGTGTCGGATTCTCATGCATTCTCAGCCTTCTATTAGAACCATCCTTAAAAGATTAGACTAATTACGCTGAGTGCCATTGGTACTACAACTATGGAATATGCATTCTAAATTCATATAATTAAACAAGCTTATACATGGTGTCAGTTATACAACGTTTTTTTCTAGAGTCTGATAATATGATGTGTCATGTTATAAGTAAATGCGAAACGTAAATGCAAATATTCGATGGGAACTACAGGAAAAAATAAATCTCTATAACATATGTGGTTTCATAGAATATACCGTGATACATTCTGCCTAAATTCGTATATTATCATTTATATGTGATATTGAACATTTGTATAACATTAAAAATATGATATATTCTGCATAAATTGTTATATTATAATTATTTTGTTTCTTAATCTGACCAATGAACTTAGTCAAAATCATGTGAGTGATTCAAGATCTTTTCATATTTAAAATATAAGAAAATATTATTAGACATTTTCATCATTATACTATTTTCTTATCTTTATTAGTTGGTTTGTAGAGCAAACAACCTAAGCATTCTATATATATATATATATATATATATATATATATATATATATATATATATATATATATATAAAATACATTGCATGTTAATGTATATAAAATAATGTATATTATTATGAGATCATTCACTAACCAAGTTTTTAGTTAAAAGAATTTCAAATGTATTGATACCTATATGTAAACTATAGTCAAGATAATTCTAGCCTTTCAATTGCAGACTCTGATTTAAAATATTTAGTAATCATGATTTATGCACAAGGATATTCGTATTGGAAATTATGTTTTATTTAGTACATAGAATGAAATTTAAAATATTCTAAATATTCATAATTACTCTTTCTAAATACTCACATAGGTAAGTGATCACGTAATTATAAATTTTGTTACTCTTTCTATATTCTCACTTTCTGCTGATCCCGAAATTATATATGATTGATAGGAATGTGCAAGTCACGGAAATGTCTACAATTGGAAAATTGACTACATTTAATAAGACAATTACTTTGTTTCTTAATCTGACAAATGAGTTTAGACAAACTCACGTGAGTGATTCAAGATCTTCCTATTTGAAATAGAATAAAATAGTATTAGACATTTAATTGTAAAGCTACATGTAATAACTATCGTGTATTATAGAATGCATAGCTAAAAGTGCAGGGTTCTAATATATAAACAAGTCCATACCGTGACCAAGAATGCATTCCAAGTTACACTCTTCTCTAAATATTCATTTTGAAAATTTAGTATTTACAAAACGAGTTTTGATATGATTTTACAATTTGAAGTTTTTCAAGTCCATGTGGAAGATCAAGGTTAAGAATATATTTTTTTTTACAGGATTCTACTATATAAACAAGTTTAGTATGTGACCAAAAATATTCACTTTGCAATCTTAGTATTTACAATAACAGGTTTTGATAAAACTTTACGATTTGAAGTTTTTCAAGTCCATGCGAAAGATCAAAGTTAAGATTATTTAGTTTCTGAAAACAATACTTGCGTTTTTTAATATATCATGTAGCGATTATCTATAAATATTCATTAAATAATACTAGATTATTTACATGTTATGCTACAAAAAAGGTTTAGCTCCACTCGAAACTAAAGGAAATATATATTTCAAACTGTATGTTTATAACTGATTTGATTTAATATTCTTGCCTACATTATTTCTTTTTTGCCTTAACAATGAACTAAATCTACTACTATATATATAGAATCATAACCAAGCAATATATTTATTTAAATCCACTATCAAGCTTTATGTATGACCATGCAGAAAACATGCTTGAAATATTGTTTCGTTCCATTTTTCAAATCCTTTTACTTATATATAGTGTTGCAGAAAACTTATACGCAGATTTTATAATGATGTGTATTAATTTATACAAATCTGTATAGTTCATAAATACAGTAGAACTATGTAAATACTATGTTCTGGGTTAACTAACTGCTTATTGAAAGTTCAAAAAAATGTTTAATGATTACTTCATTCCATTTTTCCACAATACACTTCTATGTATATTGTTGTAGAATAATTATTTGTAGATTTTATAATGATGTGTATGGATTCATAAAGAACTGAAATTGTTCATATCAAGGGCCACGCATCTGATGGCTGGTGTATATGAACCAATGTATTTGCTGTGGTTAAACTCAAATAAAGTATGTGAAATTGTCTTCTTCTTTTTTAATTACAAAGAATTTCTTTTGTTTAACCAAGAAAATTCTTCATTCGGTTTAGTTGCGTTTCCTTAGGTAGATACAACTTTAAGGAATGTAAATATTTTAACTGATGACAAGTCCAAATATGCACTAATGATACCAATATTTGAAAATTTAATATAGATTTGTCATAAACTTCTAATTTTACTTATTTGGCTCCTAAAGTTAATGAAGATGTCTTAATAGTTTTAATATTTTATAACTGACAAACTTTAAGTTGAATCTGTTCAATGGACCTTTCAATATCAACGAAAAATATATTGTGCCAAACTTTTGATTATCTACATGGACTTCAATTATTTATTTCAAAATCGATGTTTAAATGGTGTGATAGCGTATTATATGATACACTGTGCAAATTCCATTACGTTTTTCTGTTAGTTACACATATAAATAAAAATAAAACACTTTTAACAATTTATAATGCATGTGTATTTATGTCAATTTTACAGTTCTTAAATTAATTTTTACTTACATATATCCATATACTGCCGTTTTTTAATTTAAAAACATTCATTTGGTATATTTGATGATATCAAATCCAAACTACTTTCTTAATTTTGATTAGATTTTAATTAGTGAAGTTTTACCGGACTGAACACCTCAATTTACAAATAATAATTATGAAAAAATATTATTATTTGTTAATATAATTTTAATATCACCCCGTGCAAGGTACGGGTCTTAACCTAGTTTATCTTACGATAAGATTATTTTTTTCCAATAAATGATATCTATACTAAAGTTTAGCTACGTTAATGTTGTTTTTAAAATACCTAATCACACTCTAAATTTATATTAACATATATTAAACATCTTTTTATGATACATTGGCATCATTTCTAATTTTACAACTAGTAATTTTTATAAACTTCATATACGTTCTAGTTAGTAGACTAAATTCTACAAAATCTATATATCTAAAGACATGAGACCAGCTAAAGTCTTAAATCTCTTTAATTTTTATATTATGTCATTGCATGATATAACTAAGCTTTACAAAAATATTATATTTTTACTAATGTTATCTTGCAGAATTCAAGTCAGGAGAATAGAGGAAAGAGGCTACTGATCAGTCTTTGAAAGCCTATGAGGTGTCATTTGAAATTCAAACCCAATCTGATAGGATGTGTAGGGCGCAACAGTAGTAGCAAGGGTTTTTGTATTTTGTGAAACACAATCCAATTTTATTTAATGTTTTAAAAATATTTCTCTCTGTAAAACATAATCTTTTCAAGTCGGTTACATCCCAAAATCAGAGACTCAAGATATAAATGACTACATCATTGAAAAGAAAAATCTCACAACTGTTGCATAACTATATGAGCTCAAATCAAAGCTGGTTTTGGACAGTGTTTAATACAACGTTGGTAGCAGCCCTTGTCCGGTTGACAACTAATATCACAGTTCCTAAGACACAAATCCCGTTGATCAATTTTGCTCGCACCTGAAAATTATAACCATCGTTTCTAAAGTTTTCAGTCTAATTCATACAATAAAAATACAGAATATTAGAGATCTCAAATAGCAATTACAATACGTAAAATACTGAAACGACTAATATTCTTTTTTTTTTAATTACTATAACAAATAATATTTTACTTTTATTTTCACCAACATTTTAGAGTACATAAAGTATATAATTTGTGATATTTTTAAATATACACACACATATATATATATATATAATATTTATAAATCTTATATGATGTTTTTAAAAGGTTATCAAAATGAATCTGGAGAGTCTGAATACTTGGAGGGTAGATATTAAAGTAAATAGAAAACTGGATCGGATATGTTTTACAGTCTACATCAGACTCGAGGTTGATATGAAAGTAAATTAGTAATAGATAAAAGGAGAGTCTGAATACTTAGAGAAGGGGAGGCGCATATAAGGAGACAATCACCACATGCAATACTGTTGTGGTCGGGGTGACAAACAGATTTGCACACTGTTTTTTCACACTCGTCAAAAGACCTTGCATTCACACCTATCA
>CAKOAT010166155.1:18422-46620 GCA_932364175.1 Eruca vesicaria subsp. sativa
TTATTTCACATAGAAATGGTAAATATGTTGTCCCGTCCCATTCTGTCGTGGACCGCAGTGGAATTTTCTTCAAACGGGTTACAGCGGATCAAGTCTGCGCGGGCTGCGTTTTCCGAAATGGCTATCCAAATCCGTCCCGCTATATATACAAACCTCCGCGAGTCAGCCCGCAAAAAAGGTGATAATACACACAGTAGAACGCTTCAGACCACTCCAAAACGCTTCGTACCACTCTAGTGCAAGTTGTTGATTCATATGAATACAATTCCTCAGTCATTGATTTGCTTATTTTTTATTCAAAACAATAGTTTGTCACACCCAAAGCATATTAACATACAGTAAAGATAATTGCAAAATATATATTTCATTATCTTATAACTCATAAGTCAACCAATGTTTTAGTTTGATGAATCCAAAATTAAATAAAATCGAAGACCCAAGAAAAGTTGCCAACATAAAATTAAATAAAAAGAGAAATTCAAATCAAAACACTGCCAAAACTCGAATCATCATCGCCGGAGTTGGAGTCGTCATCGCCGGAGCTCAAATCATCATCACCGAAGCTCTAGTCATCATCGATGGAGCTCTTTACGTTTTCTCGGGAGGAAGTCACATGAATTGTCTTTTTCGCACTCTCTTCTCATTTGTTTCAGTTTCAGATAAAACAAAAAAATGAAAAAGAAAAAAATACCGGTCTTTGTAATCCCGTATGATTTATTTAAGCCCATCACACAAAAGACCCAGTCCTCCAAAAACTCGTCCCGCGAGATCTGTAAATTTATGGGTTTAGAAAACCTTATCCCGATACCGTCTCGTAATAGTTCTTTATGGGTCAGGCCTGGTACAGATCCATGATTGTTATCTCTACTTCTAGAGGTCAAGTCGCCTTGGACATGATGTACGGTCATTGAGTCAACCCGGCCCTCCTACTTGCTTCCATAGCACGTAAGGTGACAATTTTATTCAAATTAAAAAACCTAGCCAGTTCACTTTTTTTACTAGGACACCGGATTAGAGCGAGTTTTCTCAAGTGTAACGTTCAAGTGCATGAAGAGCTTTTTAATTCATGAAAACCGGACCGGAATTTTTTTTTTAAATTACAGAAACAAAGAATTATAACTCAAATAGAGTTTGGTTCAGCTACATGAAAGGTGAGGTACCAAAATCCTATAGATAAGAATTAAAAGCCACCGCCACTCTTTCTTGAGAGATCACAAATGACGATAATATCTTTCACTGCGTTGGCTTATTGTTATGTACCTTTTGTAAAGCCACTAGAATCATGCTTTGGAACCCGTGTACTGGTAATACCAAGTGGATCCAACCAATTAATAAACGTTACATGTATGCTCTCGGATCCTACCAAGAAAGTAGCTACAAAATATTGAGCTTAGGGGGCTGCGTTGTACATGAATTTGCAATATACGAGGTTAACTTGTTGGTTTGCTTCGGCTAGTAAAGATGAACAACTCGACTTGATTTTAGTCAGTTTTGATTATACAACAGAGAGGTTTGGAAGCATGAGTCTACCTTGCAACTGTCCTTTAGTTTTTTTCGAGATGTGACTCTATCAGTTGTTAGTGAAGAGAAGCTTGCTATGAGATATGGGGGAAAGAGATATGGGTAAGTAATAAGATTGATGGGAATAATGAGGTGTTGTGGAGAACGATCTTAACAGTGAATTACCCCAAACGTGATATTTGGATTACTATACAGGGCCATGCGAATGCTTATTGGTGCCCGACAAGCCAATCATAAAATTTTCTTCAAGAAAAACTATAATATAAATTATTAGAGAAGATAAATATATAAAATTTTAAATTAATAAACAAAATAAAAATTATATAAAAATATGTGTTTAAAAACAATTATTAATTAAGTTTGTACCATTAAATTTATTTTAGATAAAGTAATTAAATTACTCAATGTTTTTTATGCCATGATAAAAGAAATGTAACCAATTTTACATTTTTAAAATATTAGAAATGTATTCAAAACAATAACTACTAACAAATCTAATTACTCTAATTTTGTAATAACTAATAACTATCTATATTTGTTACATAAGAAACCATATTTTCATTATAGTTCCATGTTTTAAAGTCCAATTATCACTGTTCTTTGTTCTTATAATTATATTTTGCCTTTGGTAATAATGAATTATGCCCTTTTTTAAATAAAAATGGTTGCCCGAAGCGAGTGCTTTCTTTTTCCCTATGGAAGCACGGTACTGTTACTATAACACGTTTTTTGCTCAACGAGGAAAAGAAAATCGCTCTATGTTGTGAGAGTGTATTCGACCATGCCATCATTTCCATCATTAGAGCCGGTGCCCCATGTTTTCTTTGCCATTGAAAACAAGAAGTTCTTTCCCGAAGCGTTCTGGCTCTGATACCAACTGATAGAGTACAGAAGTTAACTTCGAAACAAGGATTTGATACCAACTGATAAAACTTCATATACCACGTAAATCAAGAAACAAACTCTATGAAATCTTATATATTTTAGAGAAATTGAGACAAAAAATGTGGCAGAAATCTTTGATATTCATCATATATATGTGCTGGATGCATCTATGCATGAAAAAAATACCATATTTTCTAATTTATTTTGAAATCTGTGAGTTAATCCCTACAAAATGATCGAGTTTTTCGATAAATGTTATATACTGAAATTTAAGTTCATTCTTGTTGATTAAAAAAATATCTAATCACATTACACATTTATATTAATGAATGTTAAACATGAAAATGGTGCATAGGCATCGTTTCTACTAATCTAATGAATAATTTAATAAAACTTCTTATTCCACCTAATTCAGTATAGAGTAATCCTTATAAAATCACTATATTCTAAAGAAAAATGGACAAATAAGATCTCACACCTCTTTATCTTCCTCACATATCAGTGCATGATAAAGTTATGCATTAAAACAAAATATCATATTTTTTTATCCCCTTATTATTAATCTAGAAGCAATTTGAAAGAATAACCTTCATTGAGTAAACTAATTACAGTGTTGCCATTTTGATGACGTGTCGGATTCTCATGCATTCTCAGCCTTCTATTAGAACCATCCTTAAAAGATTAGACTAATTACGCTGAGTACCATTGGTACTACAACTATGGAATATGCATTCTAAATTCATATAATTAAACAAGCTTATACATGGTGTCAGTTATACAACGTTTTTTTCTAGAGTCTGATAATATGATGTGTCATGTTATAAGTAAATGCGAAACGTAAATGCAAATATTCGATGGGAACTACAGGAAAAAATAAATCTCTATAACATATGTGGTTTCATAGAATATACCGTGATACATTCTGCTTAAATTCGTATATTATCATTTATATGTGATATTGAACATTTGTATAACATTAAAAATATGATATATTCTGCATAAATTGTTATATTATAATTATTTTGTTTCTTAATCTGACCAATGAACTTAGTCAAAATCATGTGAGTGATTCAAGATCTTTTCATATTTAAAATATAAGAAAATATTATTAGACATTTTCATCATTATACTATTTTCTTATCTTTATTAGTTGGTTTGTAGAGCAAACAACCTAAGCATTCTATATATATATATATATATATATATATATATATATATATATATATATATATATATATATATATATATATATATATATAAAATACATTGCATGTTAATGTATATAAAATAATGTATATTATTATGAGATCATTCACTAACCAAGTTTTTAGTTAAAAGAATTTCAAATGTATTGATACCTATATGTAAACTATAGTCAAGATAATTCTAGCCTTTCAATTGCAGACTCTGATTTAAAATATTTAGTAATCATGATTTATGCACAAGGATATTCGTATTGGAAATTATGTTTTATTTAGTACATAGACTGAAATTTAAAATATTCTAAATATTCATAATTACTCTTTCTAAATACTCACATAGGTAAGTGATCACGTAATTATAAATTTTGTTACTCTTTCTATATTCTCACTTTCTGCTGATCCCGAAATTATATATGATTGATAGGAATGTGCAAGTCACGGAAATGTCTACAATTGGAAAATTGACTACATTTAATAAGACAATTACTTTGTTTCTTAATCTGACAAATGAGTTTAGACAAACTCACGTGAGTGATTCAAGATCTTCCTATTTGAAATAGAATAAAATAGTATTAGACATTTAATTGTAAAGCTACATGTAATAACTATCGTGTATTATAGAATGCATAGCTAAAAGTGCAGGGTTCTAATATATAAACAAGTCCATACCGTGACCAAGAATGCATTCCAAGTTACACTCTTCTCTAAATATTCATTTTGAAAATTTAGTATTTACAAAACGAGTTTTGATATGATTTTACAATTTGAAGTTTTTCAAGTCCATGTGGAAGATCAAGGTTAAGAATATATTTTTTTTACAGGATTCTACTATATAAACAAGTTTAGTATGTGACCAAAAATATTCACTTTGCAATCTTAGTATTTACAATAACAGGTTTTGATAAAACTTTACGATTTGAAGTTTTTCAAGTCCATGCGAAAGATCAAAGTTAAGATTATTTAGTTTCTGAAAACAATACTTGCGTTTTTTAATATATCATGTAGCGATTATCTATAAATATTCATTAAATAATACTAGATTATTTACATGTTATGCTACAAAAAAGGTTTAGCTCCACTCGAAACTAAAGGAAATATATATTTCAAACTGTATGTTTATAACTGATTTGATTTAATATTCTTGCCTACATTATTTCTTTTTTGCCTTAACAATGAACTAAATCTACTACTATATATATAGAATCATAACCAAGCAATATATTTATTTAAATTCACTATCAAGCTTTATGTATGACCATGCAGAAAACATGCTTGAAATATTGTTTCGTTCCATTTTTCAAATCCTTTTACTTATATATAGTGTTGCAGAAAACTTATACGCAGATTTTATAATGATGTGTATTAATTTATACAAATCTGTATAGTTCATAAATACAGTAGAACTATGTAAATACTATGTTCTGGGTTAACTAACTGCTTATTGAAAGTTCAAAAAAATGTTTAATGATTACTTCATTCCATTTTTCCACAATACACTTCTATGTATATTGTTGTAGAATAATTATTTGTAGATTTTATAATGATGTGTATGGATTCATAAAGAACTGAAATTGTTCATATCAAGGGCCACGCATCTGATGGCTGGTGTATATGAACCAATGTATTTGCTGTGGTTAAACTCAAATAAAGTATGTGAAATTGTCTTCTTTTTTTTTAGTTACAAAGAATTTCTTTTGTTTAACCAAGAAAATTCTTCATTCGGTTTAGTTGCGTTTCCTTAGGTAGATACAACTTTAAGGAATGTAAATATTTTAACTGATGACAAGTCCAAATATGCACTAATGATACCAATATTTGAAAATTTAATATAGATTTGTCATAAACTTCTAATTTTACTTATTTGGCTCCTAAAGTTAATGAAGATGTCTTAATAGTTTTAATATTTTATAACGGACAAACTTTAAGTTGAATCTGTTCAATGGACCTTTCAATATCAACGAAAAATATATTGTGCCAAACTTTTGATTATCTACATGGACTTCAATTATTTATTTCAAAATCGATGTTTAAGTGGTGTGATAGCGTATTATATGATACACTGTGCAAATTCCATTACGTTTTTCTGTTAGTTACACATATAAATAAAAATAAAACACTTTTAACAATTTATAATGCATGTGTATTTATGTCAATTTTACAGTTCTTAAATTAATTTTTACTTACATATATCCATATACTGCCGTTTTTTAATTTAAAAACATTCATTTGGTATATTTGATGATATCAAATCCAAACTACTTTCTTAATTTTGATTAGATTTTAGTTAGTGAAGTTTTACCGGACTGAACACCTCAATTTACAAACAATAATTATGAAAAAATATTATTATTTGTTAATATAATTTTAATATCACCCCGTGCAAGGTACGGGTCTTAACCTAGTTTATCTTACGATAAGATTATTTTTTTCCAATAAATGATATCTATACTAAAGTTTAGCTACGTTAATGTTGTTTTTAAAATACCTAATCACACTCTAAATTTATATTAACATATATTAAACATCTTTTTATGATACATTGGCATCATTTCTAATTTTACAACTAGTAATTTTTATAAACTTCATATACGTTCTAGTTAGTAGACTAAATTCTACAAAATCTATATATCTAAAGACATGAGACCAGCTAAAGTCTTAAATCTCTTTAATTTTTATATTATGTCATTGCATGATATAACTAAGCTTTACAAAAATATTATATTTTTACTAATGTTATCTTGCAGAATTCAAGTCAGGAGAATAGAGGAAAGAGGCTACTGATCAGTCTTTGAAAGCCTATGAGGTGTCATTTGAAATTCAAACCCAATCTGATAGGATGTGTAGGGCGCAACAGTAGTAGCAAGGGTTTTTGTATTTTGTGAAACACAATCCAATTTTATTTAATGTTTTAAAAATATTTCTCTCTGTAAAACATAATCTTTTCAAGTCGGTTACATCCCAAAATCAGAGACTCAAGATATAAATGACTACATCATTGAAAAGAAAAATCTCACAACTGTTGCATAACTATATGAGCTCAAATCAAAGCTGGTTTTGGACAGTGTTTAATACAACGTTGGTAGCAGCCCTTGTCCGGTTGACAACTAACATCACAGTTCCTAAGACACAAATCCCGTTGATCAATTTTGCTCGCACCTGAAAATTATAACCATCGTTTCTAAAGTTTTCAGTCTAATTCATACAATAAAAATACAGAATATTAGAGATCTCAAATAGCAATTACAATACGTAAAATACTGAAACGACTAATATTCTTTTTTTTTTAATTACTATAACAAATAATATTTTACTTTTATTTTCACCAACATTTTAGAGTACATAAAGTATATAATTTGTGATATTTTTAAATATACACACACACATATATATATATATATATATAATATTTATAAATCTTATATGATGTTTTTAAAAGGTTATCAAAATGAATCTGGAGAGTCTGAATACTTGGAGGGTAGATATTAAAGTAAATAGAAAACTGGATCGGATATCTTTTACAGTCTACATCAGACTCGAGGTTGATATGAAAGTAAATTAGTAATAGATAAAAGGAGAGTCTGAATACTTAGAGAAGGGGAGGCGCATATAAGGAGACAATCACCACATGCAATACTGTTGTGGTCGGGGTGACAAACAGATTTGCACACTGTTTTTTCACACTCGTCAAAAGACCTTGCATTCACACCTATCANTTTTACAGTCTACATCAGACTCGAGGTTGATATGAAAGTAAATTAGTAATAGATAAAAGGAGAGTCTGAATACTTAGAGAAGGGGAGGCGCATATAAGGAGACAATCACCACATGCAATACTGTTGTGGTCGGGGTGACAAACAGATTTGCACACTGTTTTTTCACACTCGTCAAAAGACCTTGCATTCACACCTATCAGTAACAGAGCCATAATCATCATTATCTTCATGATACCCACCATCTCTCTTTGATAGTTAGATTTTTTAAATTATGATTTAGTACAGTTTTGTTTTTGCAAAGAAAAGGAGACAATAAATTATTTGTTGTTTGATGTTTTTCCTTGGTGTATCATTAGTGCTTATTTATATTTATATATTGAAAATATTTTGCTTAGTCATCATACCAAATCTATAAAGTTTGACTGTAGTATTTATTCCATAATTGTCTTAACTCAAATTGGAATGTTTTGCTTGAATGAAAAGAATTAGATATATATGTTTGACTTTCCAAATCATATTTTATCTTATATTAGAAATAATTTAGAATCAATACTATTAAAATAGAAATTATGATTTCTATATATGTGATTTTTGGATCATCCCTTAAAAAGATGTTTACATGAATATTTATATTTACATAATAAAATCATAACAGTATATTAAAATCTTAACATAACAATTTCTAAATAATAAGATTGAACTTAAAAGCTAACATATGTAAAATGTTCACAAACTAATCGAAGTCAACTCCATAAAATAATAATTCATAAAATCATCTTTTGTATTCGAAAAACTAAACCTTAAAAGTTTATTTCACATAGAAATGGTAAATATGTTGTCCCGTCCCATTCTGTCGTGGACCGCAGTGGAATTTTCTTCAAACGGGTTACAGCGGATCAAGTCTGCGCGGGCTGCGTTTTCCGAAATGGCTATCCAAATCCGTCCCGCTATATATACAAACCTCCGCGAGTCAGCCCGCAAAAAAGGTGATAATACACACAGTAGAANTTATTTCACATAGAAATGGTAAATATGTTGTCCCGTCCCATTCTGTCGTGGACCGCAGTGGAATTTTCTTCAAACGGGTTACAGCGGATCAAGTCTGCGCGGGCTGCGTTTTCCGAAATGGCTATCCAAATCCGTCCCGCTATATATACAAACCTCCGCGAGTCAGCCCGCAAAAAAGGTGATAATACACACAGTAGAATGCTTCAGACCACTCCAAAACGCTTCGTACCACTCTAGTGCAAGTTGTTGATTCATATGAATACAATTCCTCAGTCATTGATTTGCTTATTTTTTATTCAAAACAATAGTTTGTCACACCCAAAACATATTAACATACAGTAAAGATAATTGCAAAATATATATTTCATTATCTTATAACTCATAAGTCAACCAATGTTTTAGTTTGATGAATCCAAAATTAAATAAAATCGAAGACCCAAGAAAAGTTGCCAACATAAAATTAAATAAAAAGAGAAATTCAAATCAAAACACTGTCAAAACTCGAATCATCATCGCCGGAGTTGGAGTCGTCATCGCCGGAGCTCAAATCATCATCACCGAAGCTCTAGTCATCATCGATGGAGCTCTTTACGTTATACGAGGCCCATGGTTGATGATGGTGCGCTGCATCAGTATTCGACCTCAATAACTCCATGAAAAAGATAGTATACGTTTCTGGGGAAGATAATATAGTCAGACTAATGGATTATGGAGAAAATACATCCGGACCAAAAATTCTTGATTATGTTCCAAGTTTGGTTCAAATTCCTAGAAGTGTGGCAAAAGGAAAAATAGAGGTGACTTGGTATTTAAGCTACATGCAATCTTATTTTTTGTTGTTTTTCTTAATTTATCATGGTCATGTTCTTTGGGTTTCTTTGAGCTAATATATCATCAACAAGTGGTCATGTTTTTCGAAAAGTTGATGAATTTTATATTTATTAAGATGTGTATCAGATGTTTCGAGTGCTATATCCACTACGATATGTTAGATTCGCGAGATTAATATTTTATTATGATGAGATATCCCTTATATTATATATATTTTATTTATATTTTTGATGTGGATTAATTTCAATATTTTCTTTCGAGATAATTGTGCCTATAACTATTAGTTTGGCAGAATTCATCATATCTTTTATGAGTCACTGTTTTCTACCAATCTTTGTGGAATTGAGCCTTGGCTATCAGCTAATGAGATGGTTAGGCCACTATCAGAATTGGATTAATGAGTCAGAGTGTGAATCCGCTCTGATACAATGTTAAGGTAGATAAACTCATAATTTAAAACTATTTAGCAATTAATGGATTGATCCAAGTATTTTATATATTACTCATGTACTATTCATATTTATGATATGACATTTTCTCTCCAATATACTTTCTCGAGATAATGGTACGTACAACCATTAATCTCGAAGAATCCATTATACCCTTCCGAAATATGCTCTTTTTTTTTAACTATCTTGAAGAAAATGAATTTTCTTTTGGATCATCAATATGTGGGATGATCGGGTCATAGTCCGTACTAAAGTAACTTGTCGGGGTATAGGCTGATTCTGATATTATAATAAGTTTCATGGACTTTCACTTTAAAACTAATTGGTAATTAATGTATTAATCCAAATTTCTTATATATTATTCATATTTCATTCATATTTTCGAGGTGGTATATTTTTTTCAATAACAATCAATAATATTTATTTGGTTAAGAACACAGCGTTGTATAGTGCAGGGTACATAAATTTATATACTAGAATCAAATTATGTAGTCGGTGCCTCATTGAAACAAAAAGTCGAAAGCATGCATGCATGCAAGTACATATAAAGCTTCATTAGTTGGAAACGAATTATTGATAGAATTTTTCGACGATATGTTAACGCTAACAGAGAAAACATTATTTCTAGTTTTTCTTCAAACTTAAGAGAAGACAAAAAAAAAACAAAATGAAAACATAGCTGTAAAGGTGTTGTCATGGCTTTACTTATCATTGTTGTTTTCATCATGTGACCCCCCGCCCCTCCCCCAAAGTCAAAGGTTCTCCTCTCTAATGTCATTCTCTTTACGAATATATACTCTAAAAACGTTTCATCTTAACAAATTTATCTGCAGGGATAAACCAATAATGTATAATTTGTTATAAATTTTTCGATTAGCAAAGAACTGGTTCACTTAATTACTAAATTCATCTTTTAATTTTCTATATATTATCTGAATATCAGCACCACACAAAAGTAGCATGCGGATCACTTCATAGGTAAGTGATTCCCCACAAACTTGCATGTACCGATATGTATAATTAATATGTAACGCATTACAATATTCATTAATGTAGTATTACTTAGAGTTGCATAAAGTGGAATCAATACTCTTTCTAACCATTTGCTATTATATCCATATACTTATTGTATTGATTACCTAGTTAAATATGTGGGACTTGACGGTTGACGCTGCCATTGTACATACCCCGTAAGGTCATCTATGAATGTTTTAATTCTTCGCAGAACTCAACTGATATTTCATCTAAACAATATTCGAGTATATTAAGGCTGTATTCCAAACATTGACAGGCTTCTTTGAAATTTTTGTATTAAAGTCATATATACTGTTTTATATATTTTGGCTACTTTATTTTAAACAATATATAATTTCTAACAGATACATATTGATGATACTTAATTAGAGTGGTTAATAAAAATGTCATTAGTAATGTGATCATATATAGTTTCTAAGTTTTCCCAAATTTAACTAGATCATCATCGATGACTGCTCCCTCTACTTACCAATATAAGTTATGACCATGTTCAACAAACAGTTGTGCCAATTTTTCTCCTTTTTTCTTTTCTGAAATCCACCTTCATTGGCTGGATTTATTACAAATCTTCAATTTAATCTCAATTATATAGTGGCAGTTTTAACATACAAATTAACATTTTTAAACCTTTTTGCGATTAATTAAAAATGTAGCACGTATGTATAGAATATAATCTTGTTTGTGATCTGTATAAAGGTGTTAACATTCGTTAAATTGCGTAGTTATCCTAAAAAGGTAAGCATATATATTCCATAATTATAGGAACCCTTACTGAAAATATTAAATAGGCCTCAACTTGGTATTTAAAAACCCCAACATTTCTATCTATATATAAACGAAACCATAGAGTTGAACCACACCATCATTCATAATCTTATACCATCAAACCAATAAATCCTAACTCACACAACGAGTGAAACAAGAAACACCTTTTTCTAATCTTCTGTTAGGTTTGGCAATGGATCTAGCCAAACACACAACACTCCAAATGTTGGGATGCATACTCCTTGCATCACTCGTACTAACTATGGCTCAACCTCCTGGCTTGACTAAGCCAAGCCATGCAACTTGTAAGATCAAGAAGTACAAACATTGTTACAACTTAGAACATGTTTGTCCCAAGTTCTGCCCTGACACTTGTCATGTCGAATGTGCTTCTTGCAAGCCCATATGTGGTCCTGCTTCCCCTGGGGATGATGGCGGAGACACTCCTCCTGCTCCGGTTCCACCTGTTTCACCACCACCTCCAGTCACGCCTACTCCTTATCCTACTCCCACTCCTATGCCTCCGGCACCTGTTTCACCACCTCCTCCCGCACCTGTTCCGCCAGTTTCCCCACCTCCTCCGGCTCCTGTTCCGCCAGTTTCTCCACCACCTCCTACTCCTACACCTTCTGTGCCAAGTCCTACTCCTCCAGTTTCACCTCCACCTCCTACTCCTACACCAGCTGTGCCAAGTCCTACCCCACCTTCTTCACCACCACCTCCCACTCCCACTCCCACACCAGCTGTGCCAAGCCCAACTCCACCTTCTTCACCACCACCTCCGACTCCCACACCAGCTGTGCCAAGTCCTACACCTTCTGTGCCAAGTCCTACTCCACCATCTTCACCACCACCAGCTGTGCCAACCCCTCCCAGTGTTACTCCCACTCCCCCAACACCGGCTGTACCAAGTCCCCCCAACGTCACCCCCACTCCTCCTACCCCATCCGTTCCAAGCCCCGGTACTCCCACCGCACCACTCCCTCCATATTCCCCACCCGCGACCCCTACTCCCTCCGTTCCAAGTCCCACTCCCACACCTCCGTTGTCCCCAACTCCTCCTGGATCTACTCCAGCAACCCCAACTCCCTCCGTCCCAACTCCTCCTGGATCTACTCCAGCAACTCCAACTCCTTCCGTCCCTGTTCCAAGTACTCCAAACTCTCCTCCTTACGTTCCCCCATCATCTCCCACACCAACCCCACCATCAGACGGGGAGGCAGGAGCAGGAGTCAGAAGGGCGAGGTGTAAGAAGAAGGGCTCTCCTTGTTACGGAGTTGAATACAGTTGCCCCGCCGCTTGTCCCCGTTCCTGTGAAATAGATTGCGTCACTTGCAAGCCTCTTTGCAGTATGTCCTCTCCATCCTCCTTATTACCCCTCTTGTTATTTACTTACATACTTAAACACATGCTAAAATCATGATACCTTGTGACATATATATACAGATTGTGACAAGCCAGGATCGGTTTGTCAAGACCCACGTTTCATCGGAGGAGACGGTCTCACCTTTTACTTCCACGGCAAGAAAGACTCCAACTTCTGCCTCATCTCCGATCCTAACCTTCACATCAACGCACATTTCATCGGTAAACGCAGACCCGGTATGGCACGTGACTTCACGTGGGTGCAATCCATTGCTATCCTCTTTGGCACTCACCGTTTCTACGTCGGAGCTCTTAAAACCGCCACGTGGGACGATTCAGTTGACCGTATCTCCGCCTCTTTCGACGGAAATGTTATCTCGCTTCCTCAGCTAGACGGTGCCACGTGGACTTCTTCCCCAAGTGTTTACCCTCAGGTCTCGGTCAAACGAGTCAACGCTGACACTAACAATATCGAGGTACGCCCTAAGAATTACTTCAGCCACAAGTCACTTAAACTTAAAAGGAACAAAATACAAAAAAATATACTCCCTCCGTTTCAATTTAATTGTCATTCTAGAATTTTGCACACAAATTAAGAAAACAATTAATTTTACATATTTTCAAAATAAAAACACAATTACCTATACAGCTAACCACTTTTCAACCAATGAAAAAAATAGAATAACATTTAAAATTAATAAATTTTGCATTGAAATTATAAAACGACACTTATTTTGAAACGAAAATTTTACTCTAGAATGACATATAATTTGAAACGGAGGGAGTACATCTTAATTAACTAGAGAAACACATTTTAATGGTTTCAACTTTCAAGTGTATTTATGTGAATTTTTGTTATATTTGGTTGATTATTTTTTAAAATAAGAAGCTCAACATTTTTTTTAAAAGAAATTATATTATCTAATTTAAATTCTTGATAGTAACCAATGAATAACTTGGTGTACATATATACATAAATTTTTTATTCAGGTTGAAGTAGAGGGGTTGCTTAAGATCACAGCAAGAGTGGTGTCAATAACAATGGAAGATTCAAGAATTCATGGGTACGATGTAAAGGAAGATGACTGTCTAGCTCATCTCGACTTAGGATTCAAGTTCCAAGACCTTAGCGACAATGTTGACGGAGTTTTAGGACAGACTTATAGGCCTAACTACGTTAGCAGAGTCAAGATTGGAGTCCACATGCCTGTGATGGGTGGTGACAGGGAATTCCAGACCACAGAACTTTTTGCACCTGACTGCTCTGCCGCAAGGTTCACTGGTAACAGAGGAAGAAACGGTGGCTGGGGCAAAATGGAGCTCCCTGAGATGAGTTGTGCCAGTGGCGTAGGTGGCAAGGGAGTGGTTTGCAAGAGATAGATGGTTCTTTGCTCTAAACTCTATTACTACTTACTAATAATATGCTAAGTGGTAACTATAATATCATAACAACAAATTTGCAACACGAATTTTATTTTTTTATGTAATAATCATATCATTGAGAAAGCTTTTCCTTAAGGAAATATGTAATGGTATAAATGTAATTTAATGATTCTTGAACTAAATGAATTGTGAATTTTAAATATTTTTTTTTTATTTTCAACAAGCAAGACATTGTTAAAGTTTCAAAAAAAAAAACTAGTTCTGCTTTATTTTTTTTTAATTAAATTTTGTTACACACCCACATAATGTGATAGCATGTAAACGTAGCATGCTGATTCGCTTCATAATGAAGTGATCCTCCCATAAAGATGGAAAGATACATGTCAGATTAAATTCTTCCATAAATATGGGTTTAGAAAGCAGGAAGACTTGGACTGTTTTTAGTTCAATTAAATAACTGTTCTGTTAACTATAAAAGGCTAAACCAATTAACCAAGAAAATATACAACTTTAATTTCTCTCTATATTAAGGATTACTGTTAACACATCAAATGATCGATCCTCCAGGTTTTTTTTGTGTGTGTGGATATACCATGCATAGTTTTATTATTTCAAATAAAAGTGTCACAATACAAAATTAAAGACAGCAATTGTGCAGTAATATTGAGGAAAAATGTAAAAGCCAAAAAGGCCATAGAATTCAACATCAACAGCAAGTAGCCACAACACAATGAATGGATTCCATACTGATTTAACATTTTCAGTTTTTATGTACAACACATACCTGCGTTTCCTTTTGTTCATCACACTTCAGTCGCTTTCGAAGTCGTCTTCATCTCCAAACGAGAACACAGACGCATCAGCCGCAATAACCTTGAACTCACTACTCTCCGAGCTTGACGCGTTGACCCCTGAACCAGTGGGTTTCTCTGTCGCTTCAGCCTTGCTAACCACTCCTTGACCAGGCTGAGATGGTCCTTTGTTTCCAGATATAGACACTTTCTCTGTTGCACGAGCTAGACCAGAGGTTTCATCTGCACTATGTTTGGCTTCTGGGGTTTGAGAAGAAGCCGATGATGTGGTTTTGGCCGGGTTAGTTGACTCTGTTTCGTTATCAGAGAACACATCGTCCTTATCAGGGTTCTCCGTTTCTTTATTAGGTCCAGGAACCGGTGTGACACCCTCTACAGGAGAAGAATTAGCTGCTGAGGTTTCGTCCGGTGCCTTGGATGCTGGTTCAGTGCTAGGGTTTGCAGGGACTGTTGTGTCAATATCAGCAAGAACAACTTCTACCATAAATCCAGGTGAAGGTAGCTTCCTCTGTATTCGAACAAAGGTCAAACACAAAGTTATATATCATTTCAAACAGAAGAATTGATGGAGAAGGAGCCCAACCTCAACTTAACACACAAAGTCAAGCACCGAGTAATATTATTACCTTATCAAATCCATCGAGTTCACTGGTTTTCAGAATCACTCTGTTTTCCATCATTGTCGTGTTCATCCAGCTGAGAACAAATTAACGAAAAAAGCAGAAAAGCTAACCTGTGAGACAGGTTTAAAAGCAAAGCAATATTGGTAATGGATTTGGATAACGAGGGTATAGCTTCCCAACCAGTAAAAATCTCCTTGATTGGCGTGAAAATGAATTTTAAAGTCCCCAGATAACTCTGTTAGACCTGGCTCTCCGGGTAGGGCAAAGACCATAACCCCTTTCTTTGGGGCACTGAACCAAAAGTCTTCAGGCTGCAAAAGCATGAAAGTTTCACCTAACCATACAAAGGCTTTTAAAAAAACTTGATAGCAATAGACAGTGGCTTACCGATAGATCCTTGGTCCGAGGATGTTTTTTCGTTGTAAAGAGAACCCCTGCATATAGATTACAAACATATCAGCTCAGAATAATATTAGCTTTATAAGTTGTCATCGACCAACTCACCGTTGTGGTCTGAAATGGTGATGGATGGCCTAATCCAATAGGGACACCTATGGAGCCGGAATCCCCTAAGCATACACCTAAATATAAGGAATTGTAAGATGTCAATACATAACTGTATGCAACATTGAGGTCTATGATAACGCAGCTTACTTGCGGCCTGGTTGATTTTCCCCGTTGAAGTAGGTCAAAATTCGTTCAAAGTATTTCACATATCTCTACAAAATAATGATTGAGTAGACTCAACAGTAAGCAGAAGAGCAAAGAACGTTTTCATGAGCGATTTAATTATAAAGATTGCAAAACTAGACTTACAATTTGGCTAGGTAGCACAAGCCCTTTTGCATCCACACATCGTTTCTGATTGTAGAAGTCCATGCACTCTTCAGCAGTCGGAAAAAACTACACAAGAAAAAGAAACATGATTAGTTCCCTGTTTTTAACTATGTTTTGTACAATGTTATGATAAATGCTTTACCTTCAGATACAGCAGAAGACTACATATCATAAGCCCTGTCCTGGCCATTCCGGCCTTACAGTGAACAGCCACAACATTCTCTATGTCCTCTTTTAACCATGAATATGCACTTTGGCAAAATGAGGTAATCAAATGGATTGGTGGGCAATTATGATCATCAAATGGGAAACTTGCTACCTGGACACGAAATTATTAGTGGAGAGAGGATGTTTAGGGACATTAAACTAGCAAAAGAAGGAGCGCAACTAGTTTACAATTGTGCCTGCATAACCTTAAGATAGCTATCAACCTAGAAACAGAAAACATCTAGAAGACAAAAGTGAGCCACTTCATTGCAGCGAGCTTATTTACATATACGTCCAACAGTCCAGGTGAGAAATGAGCAATTTATCACAATCAACCATTTTTTGTATCTGTGTTTCATAAATACCTCCGAGTTAAAAGTAACTTGAAATAGTGCAGTGGGTGATCTATGGAGCAAGTTTCCTTAATTTTGATTAAAGGCTTTATTACTCAAGGAAATCATACGAGTATAACATAGGAATAGGGTATAACATACCTTCCCTTCAAATAGTGATACATCATACAACCTCTCTGAACAAAGATTGTAAACCTTGTATTTTCCCTACAAAAAGAAAGAAATTATAAGAAACCGACGTGACTAAGACATTTAGAAATTCTTAGAGACACATTAGCTATCATTAACATATGAACATCAAAATGCCGACCAAACTTTTCTAACAAAATAGTTGTGCTACCTTGTGCTGAGTTTCAAGAAAGTCGATAACTTCTTCCATCTGGTTGCGGTAGAAACCCTGCATGAATGTTTAGAACAATTATTTGGCCAGATTCACATTAAACGAAAACTAAAATAGAACAGATTCAGGGGCAACGAATACAAGCTTACTAATTGACTAACCTCGACATAACCAAAAAAGCCAGAACTCATATCACCAGCAGGAAACCCCATTGCAATTATATTCTCTGTAATGTACGTCAGATCCAAATCAAACCCTCCTTCCTGAACCACAAGCCGAACAAAAAGAAACACTTAATTCCAGACAAGGAAGAAAGCTAGCATGGAAGAAACATAATTGCATAAGATAGTTGCACCTGGTATCTTCTTTTGTTCTGAGAGACAGCGTGTCGAGCCTTAACCTGTACAGCCTTGACAGCATTCTTTGACGTATCCACCAAACCTTTAGTAATCGCCCCAATGAAACCGGGTTGTGCTGCAGCAGCTGAAGTCCCTTCACCGGTCTCATCCTGTTGAGGAGAGTTGGGAGACAAACGAAACCCCAACCCACTTGTAAATTTAGCAAATGCAGACTTCTCTTCAGTACTCTCAACATCAGAGTCAGTTCTTGAGGAAGAAAAAGGCTGAGGAACTTTCAAACTCTTGGCCCATGTTGAGATCCCAGAGGCAGATAGCTTTGAAGCAACCCCTTTAGGTGAATCATCGGTTGTTCCAGCTTGTACAGCAGCAGGAGGAGAGTGACCATCTGGTGTTGTGGTAGCAGGCAAGTTTGGTGAATCAGATGACATTGTTTCTTTCCAACTCGAATCCAAAATGTGAATTTATTCAATGTTACAAATCTTTTTTTCTGCATTCATCATAGTCAAAAATACACTTGAGTAATATAATTTTAAATCTAACAGAATCAATCAAAATCAACCTAAAATGTAGAGAGAAAACAAAAAAAAAAAACTGATTATGCTTAAATGTTACAGATTAGTTACCCTAAATCATCATATCATTGTTCTAAGATACATTTGAGCAAGATAATTTATAAATCATAACACAATAATAGGAACCTTACATCAAAATCAAGCTAAAATGTAAAGAAGAAACAAAAAAAGTTTCAGGTTGTTTGTTCTTAATCATCATATCATTGTTAACAAGACAACTGTAATGCCTAACCCCAAGAAGATGCACACATTTGATCAAAGTAACTAAAACAAGAAGATCACCACATCAATGAGCGATTAACAGATGCTTAAGCTAAGCTAAACCCGATCGAATCCATAGAATCAAAAGTCAAGCGTTCGAAATCAGATTACAGAACCGGAATCATAAGCGATCACAGAGTCATGAGCAAATTGAAGACATTCAAAGCGTAGAAAAAAAGAACCTCACAGATCCCAAAGGAAACAATCTCCGTGGGTGAAGATCGGAAACTAGGGCTGGGTTGCGGGTCAAACCCGCCCCGCTGACCCGCCAACCCGCGGATTTTAGTTATTTTTTTTGTTAAAAAATCCGACCCGCACAACCCGCGACCGTATAAATTTTCACCCGCACCCGCCCCGCTTAATTTTGCGGGTAACCCGCGGAACCCGCGGGTTATATATCTTTTTTTAAAAAATACTTATTTAATNATGAAAAAAAAATTTTTTTGCGGGTTGGCGGGTACCCGCGATTAAAAATTCACCAACCCGCACCCGCCCCGCTTAAAATACTCAAAACCCGCACCCGCACCCGCCAATCGATTTTTTCAAATTGTTCAACCCGCACCCGCCCCGCAGCGGGTCAAACGGGGCGGGACCCGCGGGTGATCACTCATATTCCCAGCTCTATCGGAAACGAAGGAAGTAGAAATTAGGGCTCGAGGATTTCAGATATTCGAGAGATCGATTGTGGAAGCCCACACAGTAGTCACGTGGGGAGTTGCGGTCGACGATAAATCACTGCCGTTAGATCCCACAGACGCACGTTTTGATGGTGGGATCGAACGTTACATGTGATGTGATGCCGTCTTGACTTTATTTTTAATTTTCAAAAGATCGGTCACATTCACATCTATTTTTCCTTGCAACATAAAATGAACAAAACGTACAGTATATTATGTTAGTATTCTTGTAAATACATCCAAATGTTTTATTACTGATATAAGCTTTTGTTGAATATAACTATAGTGTTGTAAGGATTTTAAAGCTTTTGGGCGAATAATATGCGTTTGAATGAAAACACTGACATGTTGGTGAGCAACATCTTTACTTCAAAGACTTTTCATCGTCTCTACTAACATCCAGATTCATTGTATTGTTCATTTCAAGTCATAGCTATGAGGAAAGTTGTTTAGTTCTGTTATAGGGAGAGGATGGAGGAGGTTCAGCTTAGTTATTTATCACCTATTACTCTTAAGTCCAAGTAAAAGTTTGTTAGAGCCTAATGTTAAAGGGCCGACCAACTTCAGTGGAGTCATAAGCATATCTCGGATTGTTTCATAAACATTTACAGCAAATCCAATCAAATCAAATCAAACGGAAGATAAACATTTCCAATCTTGAAGTGTCCAAAAACAAACGAATTAAATCTTGGACACTTTGAAATACAAAGCTCAACACTAAACATTTCCTTTATTGGTTTCGTCTCTCCTCAAGCGCTGCTCACAAGCACGTTAGTAGTAGCCTTAGTGGTCGCAGTCGCTGGGCCTCGGGTTAAAGCTTTTACACTTAACAAACTGTTTGCCTTCTGTCCAAATTTCACAAAACAAATCAGTCAAACTAACAAATAAAAAACATAAGTGATTTTAACCCTTTAAGCCATAAGAGAGAAGAAGAAACTAACCATTCTACAAGTACCATCCTTCAAATCGCAGACAGGATATAACTGAGGGCAGCAACTAGATCCATTCTCACAGCAAGTGGCTGACTCGTACGGACAACAACCCCAGCTATCACATTTTCCTTTGTCCTCAATGACACAACAACAAGTGGACTTTTCTGGACAACTGTAAGACTTGTCACAAACAACAGATGATTTTGTAGGGTAAGAAGCCAACATCGCCACACCACATTTCCCTGCCGAATCATTGACGTTACGTTGGAGCTTAATGTATCCGCTCTCTCCCCAGTTCGATCCCAATGAGTCACGGATGATCCAGTAGTCTTGACCTTCTGATGAGGTTCCGTATCCCACAGCTAGCGCAGCATGGTCCAAAGCTGTTCCACATGCCCCTGTAAACACACCCTGAAGAAACAACATAACATTCAATGGAAACTGGTTAATGCCAAAGACAACAAAAGGTATTTATTTTTTTTGTGTGTGTTAGTAAATTTACTGATTTGTAAAGCTGGAATTCTCGTCCACCGGCTTCAATTGCAACACTAACTGGTTGATAAGCAACAGCTTTCTTCAAAGACTTCTCATCGTTCCAAGGAACATCCTCATAACCATCGATTCTAACAACACGATTCTTCTTCTGCAGGAATAAAACAAAGCATATAACCCATGAGCCACTAATTAAAACTCTTTGGTTTTTTAGTACAAGTCTAAAAGGTCATAAGTTCGATATGATATAACATTCTAGTCATTCAAAAATATGATCAATGGTTTTTTTACCTTGTCGGAATTGCATGTGTTATTATCAGTGGCGGTGTAAGGGTAATCTTCATCTGTGTCAATACCACCATTGTTAATAATGAAGATAAAAGCAGCGTCCATGAGACCACCACCACATCCCTCATTGTAACCTCTGTCACAATCAACAAGTTCTTGCGCCGACAGTGATACTAACTCCCCTGTCTTGATCTGGTTTATTCCTTCAATCGCTCCAGTCGTTGAAAACGCCCAACTACTTCCTATTCATTTGCCAAAACAAAACAATCATTACTTTCACTATCAACACTAAACGCCAATCGCCGGATCTAAACTGAAATATTGGTTTTGGCTCCTACACTTTTTTTTTAGAGATTGTAAAAATTAGATATAACCTCCAAAATTATAGAAAAAATTACTAAAACTCTTATAAAATGTTTACAACTCTAAAAATATATTAAACACTAAACACAAAACACTAAACAATCATTACTTTCACTATCAACACTAAACACTAACCACAACAACCGCAATCGCCGGATCTAGACTGAAATATTAGTTCTGGCTCCTACATTTTTTTTAGAGATTATAAAAATTAGATATAACCTCCAAAATTATAGAAAAAAATTACTAAAATTCTTATAAAATGTTTACAACTCTAAAAATCTATTTATAACTTCAAAATTTCAGATCCGACCCGGACAACCGCAATCGCAATTCTAAAGAGAAAAAGACTTTGAAGTCATACCACATTCTCCTTGATCTCTAACCGGAGTAACGGCACCTTTGGCTCTCCAGTCAACTTCATCAGGTAAACTATCTCCAACTTTGTGTAGATACCTCTCTGACTTCACCGAAGGCTTAGTCTTCTCCATCTTCTTCCTCAAGTAAATGGCTCGAAACTCTTCGTCGGTCAAATCAGCGAACCGGGTCAACCCAAGTTCGTAACTCTGGTTAGAGACAGAGTTGTGCTCTTGCACGAACCTCACGTTGTCCATGAAGATCTCAAACCGCTTATCCTTCTCTCCTAGACCATTATAGTTCTTGTGATTCTCCACAAGCCACCGTTCGAATAGCTTTTGTTCCGCCGAGTTCTGATCAACTAGGTTCGCCGTGACGCCACCAAGATACGAGGAAACTAGTAAGACCGAGTGGATCACGAGAGATAGGATTGTAAATGTGGTTAGAGTGGACATTGTGTTTCTTTAGTTATGTTTCAATAGTGAGAAGCGAAACAGATCTTCTTCATATAGAACGTGAGGTTCGTGCAAAAAATAAAAGCACATGTGGCTAATACTGGTTGGGGACAGAGTTACATTTTATATATTTAATATTGAGATTTGTGGCTAATTCTCTTTTAATATTTTACAGCATGTTTCTTTAATTTTACAAAATTATAAAATAACATTTTTAGTATGAAAAAATATTTAAAAAATACAATTTTGATATCGTGGTTACTTTAAACTAGTTATACAGTAATGCTTAAGTTTTGTTAAATACTCTGAAGATTTCATCTTCATATTCTATACATTACTTGCTCAATAATTCTCGGAAAATAAATACACGATGGTCCATCATTGGACTACAGGGATAATCTGAGTTCTTTTATAGGTTTAGAATACCCCTAAACTGATAAAAAAAAGTTTAGTGTGTTCTTCCCTAGTTTTAATATTATACACCATTTTAGAACAACGAGGATCTTTTATTTTCTTGAGTGATTTAGTGTATTGCCCCAAATAGAGGCTGAAATTAGAGAAGTACCCACTGATTGACATATAGGGCCCGATACATACCCTGACCATGGCAAAAAGACGGAACTAACCTCGCACGAAAGATTTGATCTTCGGCGCTTGTGTCAGTCGACTGACACAAGATATCTACGCCGATTCTAATAGCTGCCTACCCTACTCTGAAACATAGGACAACTTGTGTGCAATTAAAACACGTTTCCTCGGTTATCCGTGATTTTTGTTTAAGCGCAACATCCTAAGTTACCTTGGAAAAGTTAAGTGTACGTAATACCATACTAATTTGGAGATAAAAGAAGGAAGAGTTGGGTAAAAGTTTAGTTTTCAGAACCAAAAAAAAGTGTGGGAGAAAGAGGGAGAACGAAAGCTGTGATTTGGTGTTTTTAGAAGATAAACTCAAGAGACAGAAATCGTTTTTTCTCGTAGTGTAAGTTGTGAGCTTTGTCTATATATCCCACGTAGGAAAGGTTGTACGATATCCTTAAATTTTTCGAGTTACTGATAATTGTAATGTTACACCGTAACAGGTTTGGAAGATGAGGCACCAAGTTCGTGTCGTTGTTGGAGACTGGGAACGAGGCGCTCAAGGCGCATGGAGGTTCAACGTGGATAAAACCATGATAAGAGCTGACGTCGAGCTTAAGGAGAACGAGAGTTTCATCTCACTTGTTGGTATGGTGAGGGAGAAGTTCAACGTAGACCCACTGTATGGAGTCAACGCCCATGTGCTGCTGCCTTACCACTACCCAGACCTTGAAAAAGAACCTGAGGACTACTCAGCACCACCCATCGAAATAAATGAGGACGAAGACGTGGCTGTGTTCATGGCTGTTAGGGTTGACAATGTGTGGCAGGAGCTGTATGTGACATTGGGTGGAGAGGATGTCTACAACTACAGGAGGCAGAGGGAGGTGGAAGATGGAATAACAGCTTCAGAACAACTAACACCAGCGCACGGGTTAGTGAGTATCGAAGGTAAAATTTTCTTTTCCCGTGAAGGAAGTATTTTTCTGTAAATGTTTTCTTTAATAGAAAAGAATGTATCTGTTAAAGTAGACATTGAAGGAAAATACTAATTTAGCAGTTAAAGATGTAGTTATCGGGTAAAACTGTAATTAACTCGGACGATGTCTGTTGAAAAACTTGGGAACACATGTATTAACTGAGAAAATTATTGTGCTTTATGTATGCAGATCTGACTGCGAGAGGGTACATGGTTGTGTACGGGGAAATACTAAGGGGAATATGCACGGCTGATGAAATGAGCATACTGGAGCAGACGGCGCTTGGGTGTGGACCAAATGATCTACAGCTTGACCCGATGATGACACTGAACCTAGAATCGTCAGAGGGTTCTTCTGGCATCCCTCTTAACCAGGCGGGGGCAATAATAACAGGGGCTGGTATAAGAGAAGCAGAGGAAACAAACGCGGAAGTTCAAACTGAAGAAATCACCTTCGCGTTAGGTAATACTATTTTGTTAAAGGAAAAATATCAAAGTATACGATAAGGAGATAATTTTATGTAACCGGAAGTTGTGAACACTAATTACTAGGGGGAAAAGGTAATGAAGTGGAGGAGATAATACGGGACAAGGGTAAGGGAGTAATGATGAGTGATGAGTCGGTAGAGAGACCATTTCAAATTGGAGCTTCTTCAAATTTCCAATTTGGAGATCAACTGCTGTCTGGAGGGAATGCGTCAAATATGAGTAATAATCTTAATGTTTTAATAACTATTTTATGTTAATTAATTAGTTAACAGGTAAGGCAAAAGTTATGGGATAACATAAGCATTATCAGGTACTGGCTCAGCGACACAGCTGTCCTAGCATTGGGAGTTGACGACCCTGTTGCTGAGGATGACGTTTCATTAGCGTGGATGCGAAACTTGAGTCAAGAGTTTGACGAGGCGGGGGGTAGCAAAGGTTATGGAAAGGTCATTCAAGGAAAGGATACTACGAGGCTGCCTTTTTGTGGTATTGAAGTTGGAGGTATAAAAATATTTTTAATAGTGGAGGATAAAATGATACATTGTAACAATAAGATATGAAACGTATTTAGTTTACGGTTAAACTGTGAAATATTAGAAAACTAAAATATTTACTGAAATGGAAAGGGTTACCCGTAATATAGAATGGTGGAATAAATACTTTTTTTTGTGCTTATCAGGACGTGTGGCAGATGAGCCAACATGAAAGCTTTTTGTGGGGAAGATATTTGAGAGCAGGGAAGCCTTCAAGCTCCATATGACCCTACATGCAATCACAAACAAGTTTAGGTTCCTCATCAAGAAGTCAGAGCCAGGGAAAATGGTACTACACTGTAGGGGAGCAGCGTGTGGATGGAGAGTGTATGCGGCGAAGATGGGAGGATCTGCAAGCTTCGAAGTGAGGACNAGCTTTTTGTGGGGAAGATATTTGAGAGCAGGGAAGCCTTCAAGCTCCATATGACCCTACATGCAATCACAAACAAGTTTAGGTTCCTCATCAAGAAGTCAGAGCCAGGGAAAATGGTACTACACTGTAGGGGAGCAGCGTGTGGATGGAGAGTGTATGCGGCGAAGATGGGAGGATCTGCAAGCTTCGAAGTGAGGACTTTAGATAACATCCACACTTGTTCGGTGGCTGATAGGTGGGAGTTCAGACATCATGCGAACTCCAAGTTTGTTGGAGATATGGTTAAGCATAGGTATGGTCCTGCAGCTGGTGTGGGACCAAGACCAGGAGCTATTAGGGACATAATAAGGCACGATCACAGCGTCCCAATATCTTACTGGAAGGCTTGGAAGTCACGGGAGCTAGCGATCAACCAAGGAGTTGGTGACGCGGTGGCGTCATACCAAAGCCTACCATCGTATCTGTTAATGCTGCAGACAACTAACCCAGGAACTGTGGTGGCGTTGGAGACAACGATAGCGGCAGAAGGTGCGCAGAGGTTCAAGTACCTCTTCTTCGCCTTTGGCGCAAGAATTGAAGGGTACCCTTTCATGAGGAAGGTAGTGATTATTGATGGGACACACCTAAAGGGAAAGTATGCTGGATGTCTGCTGACTGCTAGTGCGCAAGACGGGAACTACCACATTTACCCCATCGGGTTTGGAATAGTGGATAGCGAAAATGATGAGGCTTGGACATGGTTTTTCAGACAACTAACAGCTGTAGTGCCGGACTCTGAAGAACTAGTATTCGTCTCTGATCGTCACAATTCAATATACGCCGGGATAAGACGGGTTAGACACCTATTCCTTATCATGCAGTAGATAATAAAATTCGAAGTCAATATTATTATTGCCCGTTAATTAGATGGTTTCCCGTTATGCCGAATGTTAACGGAAAACCAAATAATTTATTGAATATGTTTTTGTCTGTGATATAGGTTTACCCAATGGTTCATCACTGCGCCTGTATTCTGCATCTTCAGCGAAACGTTCAAACAATATTCAAAAAGAAACACCTGATTTACCTGATAGGAAAAGCTGCAAGGGCTTATAAGATAGAGGACTTCTATGTCCACTTCAATGAAATCAAGAAGATGGACATTGCATGCACAGACTATCTTATGCGCGTCGGTCTTGAGCACTGGGCGAGGGCTCACTTCGAGGGAGAAAGGTACAACATCATGACAAGTAACTTAGCCGAGTCACTCAATGCAGCTTTGGCGGAAGCACGAGGATACCCGATTGTTGCTCTTTTGGAGTACATAAGGACCATGATGATGGGTTGGTTCTCTTCCAGGCGTGACGCCGCAAACACAAACACAAACGAGGTAACACCTAAGGTTACCGCAATCTTGGCGCGTAATTTTCAGTTCTCAACGGGATTCAATGTCCGGCATATCATTGAAGAGGAGTATGAAGTACGCGATAGCTTGGGGATGTTTTACCGTGTTGATCTAAAGAGGAAGAGCTGCTCATGCAAGGAATTTGATAAGCTTTGCCTCCCTTGTGTCCACGCACTTGGTGCTGCGCTAAACAGAGCTCATAAGGTGGAGGACTTATTGGCTGTCGAGTACAGCAGCGTTTACTGGAAGAAGGCGTATGAAGGTGGGATAAACCCGGTGAGCATTAACCACCTCGACATAGGTGGATCCGACTCCTTCAAACTCCTCCCGCCAAACACACGAAGGCCTCCAGGAAGGCCGAGGAAGAGCAGGATACTATCCGCAGGAGAAATAAGGGTAAGGAACCGGCCAAAAATTAGTTTTTACACGGGAAAATACTTATTAACTGCGAAGATTATTTTTTTCAGAAATCTGGTCGTTCCAAGAGGAAGAGGACTTGCACGAGATGTGGTGGGGTGGATCATAACCGCGCCACTTGTAAAATGACAATATGAGGAGGCAAGTGATTGGTAGTAAGAGGAGCAACGGATGGTAGGATGGTCTTTTGTAGGTCTGATTTGGGGCGACCTTTTATTTTGCTATGTAGTATGTTAAACATGTTCCCCAAAGCCCTCCCTTGTTGACAAAATATGTGTAGATCGATAAGGGAGGAGAAAAATGTTGCCCTCTAATGTAATATCCGGAACCTGAACTATTCGTATCAGTAATGAAGTTGGGTAACCGGTAAAATGATGTTTAGACGCTAATATCGTAATGTTTTGCGGAGAAAGAAAAGATGATATTATGTGTCTTGTGAAAATGAAGACCCAAATTAGTGGAGCAAGTAAACGAGATGTCACTCTATATTTAGCAAGTGGAGTGGAACATCAAGGATTGATTAGCTATATCTCTGAATAAAATATGTTTCCCTAATAGTATATTTGTTACGGAAAATCTTACAATTAACGGTTAAAACCTGTGGTGTACGAAATATATGAGTGATAAATAAGGAAAACGATTAAACAAATCCAAATAAAACATAATAAGTATGAATGTCTACAATGCGAATGGAAATGTTTAACAACATATTAAAAAACAAGATAGTAGTCTTAAAGAAGTTGGAGATGACTATTAGGATTGTTGTTGGCGCTGATTAAGAGGATTGTTTTGGGTAATGTAACGGTAAAACTTCAGACATAGCTGCTTAGCCGCATCAGGGAGCACATGCGGGGTTAGGAATTTACAAGCATCCAATCCCTTCTGGCAGTGTGCGTCAACGTAAAGATAAGTGAGGACCCCATCATCGGTTAGCGAGGCTGCCTGTAAAAAAATCAGAATATAGAAGGATTACTGGAATTAGTTTTGTTAACGGCCAAAAAAAAGGTTTACGACAAAATATATACTTTATCGGACAGAGTTTGAAAGTCGAAGATGGCGAGTGAAGAGTAATTACCTGTGGAAGTACCTTAGGCCTACTGACGCTGAATGGCTTGATGTTATCAGCGCTAGATTCAGGATCCCAGGCTTTGATGATATAGGGGAGCATGTTGGCAAATGGATTGACCTCCTTCTTGATCATAGCCTCCGTCTTCAAGGTGACGTTGCAATCAAGAACTTGTATATCCCACGCTTTTATGTCCACAACAACCGCCATCCAGTGAAACGGCTGGACATATAGAGGGAAGTAGATATAGTCTACCGGGTTATCTCGGACACGCTGAATCACATCATCAGTGAACT
>CAKOAT010166155.1:47731-64247 GCA_932364175.1 Eruca vesicaria subsp. sativa
TGTGGGACATCTGAAATGCTAGGCGTTGAAGATGTTGTCTTCTTCAGGTAATCTATAATTGCCTTTATAACTCCCCTTTTCATCGCGTGGATGTTGTCTACAACACATTTGGTTAGTCTTGTCTCCATAGCCTTCATTTTGGACTGTAATTGTAGGTCCACGGCCTTAGCTATGCGAGACTCAACTGAGGCAAGTTCTTTCTGAATCTTCCATGAGACGAGGTTGGCAATCGGATCAACATCGACTTGGCGCGGTTGCGGAACCTCTGATTGATCACCAAAATCTGCTGGAACTTGTTTGTGTTTTGGCTGTTTACCCTTTTGTTTATGTCCCCTTAGCTTCTGAAGGTCTGTAGATGTTATACCTCCCTTGAATATCTTGTTGTCAAATTCGAACCCTTCGTTAATAAGCTTCACCATATTATCGACGGTGGGATCATCTTCTTCGTCGGGCCAGGAGAAGTCATGTTGTAGATACGACTCCTCGTCAGGGTCGCTCAGTATTGATCTAACAGCCACCTACGCAAACGTAATAAAATAACCGTTAATGTTTGCTGGCAATAATGAGTATGTCAGGAAAAATTTTCAATACCGGGTAAAAATGATATTTACGGGTACTTTTTTTATTTTCAGGCGTAGATTATGAATTTACGCCTGATGTCAACGATATGTTTACAAATCAAAGATTATTTACTAATACTTAACAAATGGGTGAGCATATATACAGTAATATGAAACGATCATTCATCATTGGTGTTCTGCGTATTAACGGTAAACAAATGCTTTTTCCGAAATCACTACTTTTTCCGTTTAAAATTATTTTTGGGACACTAACCTGGCACTCTGTGTTCAGTTCTCTCGCATTGCGCAACCTGACAACAAATTTTTGGGTCGATTGCAAGTCCTCGGCATCCCCTTCCTCAGCTACATGCGGTGCTTCCTCTTCAGCATCCATCTCACCCTCGCTTTCGGAAAGAGCAACAACCATGGGGGCAGAGTGAGCCACCTCTTCTTTCAAATCTGGAACAGCGGCGATAATAACAAGTTGAATGGCTTCAACATATCCCTTCAGGGCAAACGAATCTTGCGCTAGTGAGACTGCATCCTTCTGAAGTAAATGATTAGCTATATTTTGGAAGGATGTCATTCCCCAAGGGAGAGCGAGGAACTCATCAAGATCTCTTATCATCTCAACGTGATCAGGGAGAATCTTCGGAGAGTGGGAGGTTGGGACTAGAATAGAAGCGGTGATTGCTAAAGACGCGATTTTGAGGCGAGTATCCTTATCCTTAACCTTCCTTGTCTTAAGCATATCAACCACCGTATCCACGCTACCAGACTTTAACGACCCAAACAAGTCATTCCAATAAAGCTTCTCGTGTAGAGGATTCTTCCTTTTCTTACTCCTTGATGGAGGAACCCTATCACAGTTGAGGCCGGTGACTATTGCAAACTCTGTAAGAGAGATCCTTATTGGGTATCCAGCAAAAACAAGCCAAATTTCGTAGAGCTTGCGGGTCTTCAACATACGAACACAGACAAAGTGACAGAACGCGCCGGAAAATGGAGATCGAGAGAGAGGACCTTCGAGAATTGAGTTCGGTGGAAAAATGCTAACTCGTCCTCGTCTAGTGCTTCAATTAGTTGCTCTGTTCTTCGATACTTGTGGTAAGAGACAACTCTGTCGTCTACTGGTTCATCACCACAAGCAAAATATCGTCTAGGAAGGCTGAGACTGGCCATCGGAGGTTTTTCAAGAAGAAAGTCGGAAGTTTTTCAGTTTAAAAACGAAGATTGAAAGTAGTGGGAAGATGGGAAGTTGATTTGCAGAGGGAGGTTACTATTCAGAGTGGTGGGATAAATTTTAACAGTTACAGAAATTAATGAAGAAATTCAAATTTCGAAATAGAAAAGCATGCAAAAGATTTTACTGGAAAACAAAAAGGTTGATGGGAAATAAAACACACGTGGGAGGCGCTCTGACACAGCTACCCGTAGGCGCGTGAGTCTAAGAGAGTAGTATATCGAAACACGGAAGGGTAAAATGGTCCGACTAAAAGCAAGTGTCAAATCAGGGTTAGTTCACTAATTTAAGGTGAGAATTAGGGTACTTTTGCAAATTAACTCTATTTTCTTTCAATAAGTCAAACAAAAACGCATTGGCTTTGGTTATGTAATTATGTCTTTTGTTTAATAGTTGTAATAAACTTTCGTTTGTCTTGCAGAAAATGTAATTGTCTGAAGGTTGAACAGTTCTTCTTAGTTGATGACTTGTTGTTGAACAAGTAAAGAAGAGAAGGTTGCCGGTTGGTTAGATAAGATCATAAGAGCATAGGCAAAGTGATAAATGGCCGGACAACGTGCAACCAATTTATTTTATCTAGCGTTCTGATTTCATTAATTTTTAAGCTAATTAAAATAAACCTAACAAACTCTGCTTCGTCTTAGCCATGAGGATAGGAAGTTATTTAGAAGTAGTGGATAGCTTTAGCTTAATTAGTTAATCGTCACGTTAAAGCAAAAGTTTGTTACAGACTTATATGGAAATGCCATTTCAACTTCAGTTGTGTCAACTTTTATTACTCAGAGGAATATGAGAATAATGCTATATGGAGCAATCATAAGATTGCTTCTTAAACATTGTACATCAAATCAAATCAAATCCAAGATCACATAAGTAAAGTAACAAGTGTTATCAAACTATGATCCAAATCTTGAATCTTGGAGAATACAAAGCTCAACACTAAACAGTTCCTTTATTCGTTTCGTCTCTTCTCAAGCGCTGCTCACAAGCACATTAGTAGCCTTAGTGGTCGCAGTCGCTGGGCCTCGGGTTAAAGCTTTTACACTTAACGGACTGTTTGCCTTCTGTCCAAATTTCATAAACAAATCAGTCAAAAGTAACAAACAAAAGCATAAAGTCTTTTAAGCCATATGAGAGAACAAGAAACTAACCATTCTACAAGTACCATCCTTCAAATCGCAGACAGGGTACGCCTGAGGACAGCAGCTAGAGCCATCCTCACAGCAAGTAGCTGACTCATGCGGACAACATCCCCAGCTATAGCATTTGCCTTTGTACTCATAGAGACAACAACAAGTGGACTTGGCTGGACAAGTGTAAGACTTGTCACAAACAACAGGTGAAAGTGGTGGTGGTTTTGGTGGGTTTGAGCTAGATGATTTGGTTGGGTAAGAAGCCATCATCGCCACACCACATTTCCCTGACGAATCTTTAATGTTACGTTCGAGCTTAACGTATCCGCCCTCTCCCCAGTTCGATCCCCATGAGTTACGGATAATCCAATAGTCTTGACCTTCTGAGGTTCCGTATCCAACAGCTACTACTCCATGGTCCAAAGCTGTTCCACATGTTCCTGTAAACACACCCTGAAGAAACAACAAAAACATATATACCATTAATCAATTTGTAATGCAAAAAAAAAAAAAATCATACATGAAGGTTTTTGTTTAGTATATTACTGATTTGTAAAGTTGGAACTCTCGGCCACCAGCTTCAATTGCAACACTGATTGGTTGATTAGCGAGAGCCTTCTTCAAAGACTTCTCATCGTTTTCAGGAACATCCTCAAAACCATCGATGGTAACAACACGAGTGTTCTTCTGCATGAACAAAACATAGTACAATCCATGAGTCTAATCAAAACTACAAAACAAGCATACCACTAGCCTAGTATCTAAAACTCTTTGACTAACCTCCTAGTCATTCAAAAAAAAAAAAGAATAACTAAAAAGCATTGTCATTATGATTAACAGGTTTTTTTCTTTCTAATAGTAGATATTCTAAGGTGAACCCACAACATGTAATAATAGTTTTGTTCCAAGTGTCACTTAGTCATGTGGTCTCTAACCATTGTCTATAGTGCTTTTCCAAATGAGCTAACCACACATTGTATGATCAGCGGTTTTTACCTTGTCGGAATTGCATATGTTATCATCAGTGGCGGTGTAAGGATAATCTTCCTCTGTGTCGATACCACCGTTATCAGTAATGAACTGAAAAGCATAGTCCATGAGACCACCACCACATCCACCATTGTAACTTGTGTCACAATCAACAAGTTCTTGTTCCGACAGAGATACTAACTCCCCTGTCTTGATCTGGTTAATCCCTTCAACCGCTCCAATCGCCGAAAACGCCCAACAACTTCCTATTTATCACCAAAAAAAATCTCATAACACGAAACATAAAACACAATAACCGCAAACGCAATTCGAAAGAGAAGAAGACTTGAAGTCATACCACAGTTTCCTTGATCTTTGACCGGAACAACGGCACCTTTCGCTCTCCAGTCAACTTCATCAGGCAACTTATCTCCAACCTTGTGTAGATACCTCTCTGCCTTCACCGAAACCCTAGTCCTCTCCATTTTCTTCCTCAAGTACATCGCTCGAAACTCTTCGTTGGTCAGATCAGCGAACCGGGTCAACCCTAGTTTGTAACTCTGGTTAGTGACCGAGTTGTGCTCTTGCACGAACCTCACGTTGTCCATGAAGATCTGGAACCTCTCATCCTTCTCTCCTAGACCATTATAGTTCTTGTGATTCTCCACAAGCCACCGCTCGAATATATTCCGTTCCATCAGGTTTTGCTCAACGATCTTCGCCGTGACGCTGCCTAGGGACGAGGAAAGTAGTAACACCGAGAGGATCATGAGACAGAGGGTTGTAAATGTGATGGGAGTAGACATTGTTGCGTTTTGTGTTATGCTTCAATGAGATTTGTGCAATTGTTGCGTTAAAGTATTTATAGGGAAATAACCATTTTTCTTGGAGAGTAGTGGGAAGCGAGAGGGATTAGATGTGTTCTTCGTATTGGCTCTGATGTGTCATCACTTGACACTTGTACATACGTAAATAGTTACCAGAAATTTTGGTTTATTAAATAAATTTTGGTTAAATACAGTTGGATAATTCATAAGTTGATTCAACGAATTTGTCTTGTATATCTTGTTTTAACTTTAGTTATATAGTTAATTGTCGAAAATAAAATGGGAGATAAACTTCTTCTGATAGTTTGTTTGATTTATTGTTGCATCTAGTACTATATTTAATACTCCCTCCGTTTTATATTAAGTGTCGTTGTAGAGAATTTTTTGTGTTACAAAATAAGTGTTGTTTTCGGTTTTCAATGCAAAATTTATTAATTTTATTACTCCCTCCGTTCGGATTTAATTGACGTTTTACAGCTTGGCACATCAATTAAGAAATGTAATGTAATATCTATTTTAACCTTCCCGTTTGTGTTTAATATCAACTTGACCTTATATCATTATTACTAGAGAGCATTAAATACAAGGGTAGAAATAGTCATATTTCATCATTCATCGCATAGGATTATGTGAACGTCAAGTATATTGACACAAAGAAAAATCAGTAAAACGTCAAATAAAACCGAACGGAGGGAGTATGTAATTTGTTTTTCTATTGGTTAAAATATGGTTAGGTGTGTGGGTAATTGTGTTTTTATATAGGAAATATGTAAAATTAATTGTTTCCTGAATCCGTGTGCATAGCTGTAGAGTGACACTTATATTAAAACAGAGGGAGTATCCAACTTTAACATACCATTTTTTTTATTTTCTTAAAAAAATCATATTTTCATTTAATTTAATAAAAAATAATCTACTAATAGATTTCCATGATATTGCTGCTCCTCCTAGTGTAAAGACATATCTACTTGTGGATTTTGAGTTTTTAGAATCTGATATCCAGTTAGCGTCACTGTATCCTTCTAAAACTGCTGGTTCTTTACAATAGTGAAGCCCAAAATCTTTGGTGTAGCGCATGTAATTGAGTACTCTCGTTATAGCTTTCCAATGCGTATGACCTGGATTACTTGTATATCGACTGAGTACGTTTACTGCATGCGCTAGATCTGGTCTGGTGCAACTGGTCAAGTACATGAGACTTCCAATCACACGTGCGTACTCGTTTTGTGAAACCGCTTCCCATGAGTTCTTCGTCAAGTGCATTTGGGGATCTAACGGAGTTTTTGCTGTGCTATTAGAGTAATTTTTAAATCTCTCCAATATTGTTTCAGCATAATGAGCTTGGATTAATGTAATTCCTTTTGAATTTCTTGTGACTTTAACTCCGAGAATTACATATGCTACTCCCAAGTCTTTCATCTCAAATTTCCCTTTGAGCATGTTCTTTGTTTGATTGATAATATCTTTATTGCTTCCAATAATGAGCATATCATCTACATATAGACATAGCAAAACATACGCATTTTTGGTAGTTTTGTAGTATATGCATTTGTCACATTCATTAATTTTGAAACCATTTGACATCATTGTACTGTCAAATTTTTTTTGTCATTGTTTAGGAGCTTGTTTAAGCCCATAAAGTGACTTTACTAGTCGGCATACTTTGCCTTCCTGTCCAGGAATGACAAACCCTTCGGGTTGTTTCATGTAAATTTCCTCTTCTAAATCACCATTTAGAAAATCGGTTTTTACATCCATTTGATGGATTTCTAGGTCTCTTAAGGCTGCGGTTGCTATCATCAGTCTTATTGATGTTATTCTCGTTACTGGAGAATATGTATCAAAATAGTCATGGCTTTCCTTCTGTCAGAATCCTTGAACTACAAGCCTAGCTTTGTATTTTCCACCTGGTTTTCGCGTCATTATCCATTTATTTCCTAATGCTTTGCAGCCAGGTAGGAATGTTGGAACTTATTCCGCAATCACTAGTAAAGGTGGAACATATCCCACAGTTCAAGTAACATTGGAACGTCAACAAGAAGGTCTTCGAGAACATGTTTTTTCTCTGTTCATCATGTAAGATCAACTTGTTTGTCGGAATTTAAATTTCTATTTGAAATATCTTTTCTTCAAAATTTAGACGAGATTAATCTCTCCCTGTAACTCACAGAAAAACAACTTCGTGCCTTCTTTGAGGTTATTCTCACGAATCTCACCCATTATTTATAATCTTGTATGGTCCCTTGCTTCTCTTTCAAGTTTTTTTGTCGACCAGTATAACTTGTTAAAAATTTATTACGTCTTAAGTTTAGATGACTACTTTCTTGAAGCTCTAAAATTATCTTTGTAATATTTAGAGTTAATTGCTGTTAAAAGAGAAAGATGATTTCACGAGGAACAATTATGGACATATTTTTGGAATTCTCTAATCAGTGGATATTTCTAAGTACGAACGAACGAGCAAGCATATTTTCAGAAAAAAAAAAAGAGTACGAATGAACTGACTAGCAGTAAGGAAAATTCGTTTATGTTGTTTGACTAAATTACATAACGATAGTATTATCTTCGTCTAGTAAGTTATTAGAGTTGTATTTTTCATATAAATGAGATTAGTTTTTTTTTCGGACGTGAAACTATTGGATTTTTTTTAAGTATGTATTTGTAAATTATTAATTTTATGAATTGTGGCATAAAAGACAATTTAATTATTGATTAGTTGTTAAAAATATACCTTTCATATGTAATGGAGTGTCTTTTGTAGTGATGTTTCTATTCATAATATATTATAAAAATACGACTTATAATAACTAAACAAATGTTAAATGTTGTCTCTTCATCTTTAAAATGTATATTTTCATTTTAAAAGTTGCATTGGTTTAAAAGAAGTTATCAAAATATATAAGTATGTCATTTCATCTTAATTGTGTTTTTATTTTAATAATTATATTTGTTTAAATGTCCAAAATGTGTCTTTGCATACTAATAATGTGTTACTTCATTCTAAAAATTGCATGAGTTTAAAAGAAGTTGAAAAAATTAATAAATTTGTATCTTTTATCCTAATTATTTCATTGGTTAAGAAAAATATTTATCTATCAGTTATGATATGTGTTCTTTATTTACTGAATCAATATTACACATAGAATTATTAGCGGTTTAAGTGAATCTTTGCAGCCGATTAAGGAACTATTACAGGTGTTTGGTGGAATAGTTACAACCGCTTATGTAAAACATTGCAAATGTTGGTGAATATAAATTTTAGTGATGAACCATTGTAATTTTTGGTGATGAACTATTACAATTGTTGGTAATTGTAGCATTTGGTGACAAATTGTTGTAACTTTTGGTATTAACCAATCATTGCAACTTTTTTTCCTCTATATAAGAAGTTGTGAGCATTGATAAATCATAACCAGAAATCGCAACAATCACAAAATAAAAACCATTAAGGATTTCAAAAAGGTAAATCCTTGATTTATCAATTTAGTAAATTTTTATTGCATTAGTTTAATATAATAAGCGTTGGTGTTTTATAAAAACTTTCCTGTAAATTTAAGGTAGTATAATAAATAAGGAGGGTCATATTAATATAAGTCTAACATATTTTTGTTATGATATCCAGTCTAACATATTTTTGTTATGATATCCAATTTTAGTTCATCTTAAGGATTTAATGAGGTTAAAAGTTGTCAAAATGTCTAAATATATATTTATATCCTAAGAATTATATTTATTAAAATATTTTCTTTTATGCATAGTATGATATATGTGATATTTATTTAGTGAATCAATTATTACACATAAATGAGAAATGATTGTTAAAGATTTAAGTGAAACTTTACAAGCGTTTAAATTAACCATTGCATTTTTTTTATGGTGGAATAGCTGCAATAGGTTAAATGAAGTATTGCAACTATTGGTGGATATAACTTTTTGTGAAATTCCAGAGTACTTTTTTTTTTATCTTAATACCACTTTATCTTAAATATTATTTATAATATTCAATACAAAACCATTAAATAATTTCAAAAAGGTAAATCTATATTTTTTTTAATTGGACTGATATTATTTAATTATTATCTTAATATAATAAAATGTTGGTGTTTTAGAAATTCAAGGTAATATTATAAATTAGAAGGATCATATCAATAAAAATTAACATATATTTATTACGATATCAGGAGTAGCATATTATTTTATAAAATGAGTTTCCGTGCGATATCGCACGGGTTCTTTTCCTAGTAATAATAATAATATTGATAAAATATTTTTTACTTATATATTTAATATTTTGCAGCATGGTTCTTAGTTTGGAAAATATAGTTCTAACCGATCTGCAGGTACTAGGAATACTTTGGAAGTTATAAAATAACACATTAGTATCTCTATAAATGTTTAGAAATACAATTCTGATGTCATGGTCAAACGTGGTATTATTAGTATAGATTATATGTGTTCTTCGTATTGGCTCTTTCGTTCCTAAATCTTGAGATTAGTATCTTCAAAATATTTACTAATGCGGTCTCTTATTGCTTACTGGTAGGACCATTCTTAGGTAAGATAATGGAGAGATTACTAGGATTATATTCTTCTTTTTCTATCTCAGCTGTCACATGCTTTACCCTATTATGATTGAGATTAGTGTTGAAAGTAAAATAAAAATAAGAAGGGGTTAGGCTTTAAACAAACCATAGAGCTATATAATTAAATACTTGATTTGTATTCTCTTAGATATATGTTTTTGAGCCTGTGTAATACCATATTCGAGTGAACCTTGTATTAAAAGCAAGCCATTTGATATATGGTTGGATGTTTGTTGTTAGCGTCTCTTAGCACAATCTTTTTGTATTTTTGTTCGAATAGATCCACCCTATATAGTTTAACAACTTATAGTAAAACTGTAAACTAGTTGTGCAGTATCCCCAAGTCTTTATTAAATATTATGAAGATTGTGAAGATTCATCTACATATTCTATACATTATTTGCTCAATAATTTGGTGGAAATAAAACATAATGTTCTTCCCAAGTTTTTTATATAATACTTATGAATCAAGGGCTATTTAGAACCACATGGATCTTTTATTTTTTTGGGAAGTCAAACAAAAACACATTGTCTTTGATAATGCTATTATGTCTTATATTAAGGGGTTATTTGTCTAATAACCAAGAAAAAAAATGCAAATTGAATTCTTAAGAGAGAGGTTAGAGAGAAAAAAAGAGAAAAAAAAAAAGAGAATAAGTGATTTAGTTACTTAATCTGCTTTTCCAGTTAGTGAATGCAATTTCCTTTTATTAAATCGTCATAATTATAATTATTTTTGTCTCGAAGAATAGTAAGTCATAAGATTGGATGAAAGTCATAAGATTGGACCCTCTTGTGTGTTGATGCTATACAAGCCCTGTGCACTAGTAAAGTAGAGAGAACTAGAGAGGGTTGGTTAATATGAATGTAAGAACATAGACAACGTGCAACTATTTTATTTTATTTGGCGCTCAGATTCAATTTGTTTAAAAATTAGTCAAAGATAAATGATGACTTCTTTATGCAATGCATGGTTGTACCAAGAAAAAAGGATAATCACTGAACATGTAGTAATTAGTAATGTTAATTAAAAATAATTTAAAATCATTAATCAGTCTCATAATTGATCCCTTGTTTACGAGATCATTTTATATACTAGTTGCATACCTCCGCGCAAGCGCGGGGCTGGGGATCATTGATGTTTGCATGTGTTTTTTTTGGTTGTTGGTTTAGTGGATTATTCTAATAATACCAAATAATGATGAAATGAAAAGAATGTAGCAAGAGTGTAAAGTGAAAATATTATATATATATATATATATAATATGTTAAATGTTATTTATATGTGAAGTAAGGTTTATAGGAATAACGAAATTATAATATAGTTTCTAGTGTATAATAATAGGTGTCTATCTTGTTTTTTATTTTTTTATGTTGGAAATCGTTTTTATATCAGAGGTCAAAACTTGATATAATTCTTTATTTATAGTATTTATATTTGTACTAAACGACTTATCAATTTAAAAATAACTTTAACTTAAGCTAATATTTGTTGTTTGGGTTTCAATAGATAGGTCTGGATATGTTTTTTTTGTAAGTTTGGATTTTGTTCATGAATAATATGGCATTTTTATTTACGGCGTCATCGACTGTGGAAATCCATTCGCCGGAGTCTGATAAAAATGAAATTATAGTAATTATTAAAAATTGAAGAGAAATTACATAGTTATTTTATTAGATAACAAAAAATACTTAATTTTGTTGTTTTATTTTATTTCACATACATAATTTTTTGAAAATATATATTAGAAAATATGTTCTAACAGAAATATATATTAGGACATGATAGTGCCGCGTGAGACTCGTTTTATTTTTAGGAATGAAACGGAAATAATGTAGCAAGAGTGTAAAGTAAAAATATTGTATATATAATGTGTTAAATGTTATTTATATGCGAAGTAAGATTTATAAGAATAACTAAATTATAATATAGTTTCTAGTGTATAATAATAGGTGTGTCTATCTTGTTTTTTATTTTTTATGTTGGAAATAATTTTTATATCGGAGGTCAAAACTTGATATAATTATTTATTTATAGTATTTATATTTGTACTAAACGATTTATCAATTTGAAAATAAATTGAAGAGAAATTACATAGTTATTTTATAAATAAAAAATACTTAAATTTTGTTGTTTTATTTTATTTCACATACATAATTTTTTGAAAATATATATTAGAAAATATATTCTAACAGAAAATATATATTAGGACATGATAGTGCCACGTGGGACTCATTTTTTGTTTTTGTTTTTTGGACTGTTCGTTTTTTGATCATTTTTTAATTGTTTTTGGGTCTGAATTCGTCAAAATTTAGGAATTTTCTCACTATTTTTCGTTTTAAACAATAAGTCTAGAGGAAAAAAAACATTAAAACATTAATACTAAAAAACCATATGATAATAATTCAAACAAAAAAAAAACTAAAATACATAACACTGGGCTAATGTATATTCATTGTTCATATTCATTTTAAACAAACTCTAAGCTTTTAAAATTTAAATGTGCGAGACCCACGTAGACAGCTTTAGGAGCTTTAGAAGTGAACTATTATAATATAGATTTTCTACATTTATTGATCCCTTGTTTACGAGACTCTTATTAACACTGCTACTATACATAAGAGAAAGATAGAAGGGGATGTGACTTTATAAAATCGACTTTATAAAATCTTAGCTTAATCCATAAGCCCAATTACAAGATAAATACTTCTGTTCCAGTTAATTACTTACGTTGGGTTATCATGGACTATGATTAGCTCCTTTATGGCTTAATATATACTGGCCCAATACTTCTTTCTAATACTTCCCTGAGTTTTGTAAGTTCTAAATAAAATGATACACTTCCCTGAGTTCTGTAAGTTCTAAATAAAATGATACTTGAGCCATGTCCTTCAGATTTATTGGGCTATAAATATTGTATAACAAACTTGAATACTCCTCTCTTTTTTTATTTAAATGACGTTTTGGAACAATTTGTTTGTTTCACTATAATCGACGTTCTCATAAACCGATGTAAATTATAGTAACAAAAGACTGTATTTGCCATGTTCTTTATTATATTTCATGTACTTTACAATGTATAGTAGTCAATTAATGAAGGGTAGAAAATATAATGGACTGCTTGTCTTAATCTCTGTGCAAATGTGTATAACGTCATATAAAGAAAAATAGAGTTTTTTTATGTATATAAGTTTTTTTAAAAAATTGAAGTCAAAATAATGTTTGATTAAGCTTTGTCTAGCTAGGGTCGGTCAATCTTTTCCATATTAAACTTTGTCTAGGATCAGCCCTAGACATAGTTGACAAGGTATCCATTGCTTCAGTTTTTTGTTTGTTTGTTCGTATTATACATATACGTTACTAGTGTTTATTTGTAACTCGAAGAATACATCTTTAATTTTAGTACTTGTATCAAATCTCCGGCAAAAGCATAATTTAAATCACAAATACCTTTGTCAACTTTGGAAGAATTTAAGTTTCTGGCAAATCCATCTCAAAGTCTATATGAAATAGATTTTAAGGAATTAACGGCGAGATTTCTGTGGCAAGTCCATATAATAGTTCGTTTGGAGATCATTCCTAGTAATATCTATCCTTCATTATTATGAAATTTACAGTTTAGCCAAAAAAATAAGTTCGTTTGCCTTTGGACGTCCAAAGCATGTTATATAGATCTAAAGCTACGGTGTTCTAGTATTGTTGATGAATTAAGTACGAGTTAAATCACATGTAAATGGATTATATGAAAAAAAAATCGATTTAATCATTGTTTCCCGTGATGTTCATTTTTCTACTAATTAGTTAATCCACATCTGACCTATGATAGATTATATACATGCATGCATGCTTCGTCTTGTTTCTTTCTGTCTATCATACCGAGAGAGAGAGCACCAGGAATAAAAGTACAAACAAGGTGAAAAAATAAGTTTGGATAAACGCTTGACCACATCGAAAAAGAACCTATGAACTTATCCAAGTGTGGCAGTAATTGTTAGGAATGTGGGAATCAAATTCAGTTTTATAATGGAAATAAATATTAGTACAAGCTGTGTTTCGAATATTGTTTTTGTTATAAACACAAAAACAGATAGACGGAGAGTGAATGAGCTGGGAAGCACGTGTGGTGAGAAGATAGAGAAGCACTTCCAACAACGACAGTGCAGGGTTGACCGGAGACAGTAGGGTCTTGTGGGTCATGAAGACGCGTGTACATCACTTCCTCTCCACTGACCCACGACGTCGTTTGACGTTTTCAAACTATGAGCATAGTTTTCATAGTCAGTAATATATACTTCTAAAAAAATCACAAAAAATATATAAAAATAAAACAAATGAAAGTTAACCAAAGTAAAAAAAAAATTAACATCATTAGTATGTTTTTAATAAAAATTAACTATTAAAAAAACAAATGTAAGTAAGATATACATGAGACAGTGACATATTAAAAATGTGATAAAAATCTCATAGATATCACAATCCCATAAAAAATGTGATGAAAGTTTAAATATAATTCATAAGTAATATAAAATAAAAAGAACATTTATGAATAAAAAAATCCCATAGAAACCTACAAAAAATTGTCAATTTTTTTAGCAATTGTACAATATAAAATAATTTAATAGATTTTTAAATTTTATCGAGACGAAAATAATATTGAATTTGCATATCGCTATTGAAACAAACTGAAAAATGGTTTGTAATGAACTACAAAAGGTCTTTCATTTTTGTTATTTATCTGTTAATATAAAAACAAACAAATGTATATATATAGTAAATCACATTTTTAAGATCCATATATATATATATATATATATATATATATATATATATAAATATAATTAAGATAATAGTTTTGGATTTTCTAAATCTCAAATCACCATTATATTTGTGGTTTTCTAAATGGATAATAGTTTTAGGCTTTTCTAACTCAAATCACCATTATCATATAAATTTGTCCAAGGTAATTGATAGCAAAATAAGGTAATCATCATATTTCCGAATTAACTAATTNTATATATATAAATATAATTAAGATAATAGTTTTGGATTTTCTAAATCTCAAATCACCATTATATTTGTGGTTTTCTAAATGGATAATAGTTTTAGGCTTTTCTAACTCAAATCACCATTATCATATAAATTTGTCCAAGGTAATTGATAGCAAAATAAGGTAATCATCATATTTCCGAATTAACTAATTAGGAAATAAAGAACATACACATTAATGCAATATCAGATGTATATAGTTACTAATAAATGACATCATAAAAGAACAAGAAATTTATTTAATAGACATATATTTTCACAAAAATTTAACTTTTAAATTTTTCAATTAAATGTATATTTAAAAAAAATACTTCCTAAAAAGATTATTTTGTTTAGAATTATATATAATAAAATATTCAGAATATAGCAAATTTAAAGAATAATTATGAATTAATAATCATATTTTATCATTAAGTCTTATGGTTCCTGAAATATTTGTTATAAAAATTATTGTAAAATCATTTCTTGAGATATATAAAGTCTTATGGTTCTTGTAATATTTGTTTTCTTTTAATAAACATGAAACAATTAAAGAAAGATATTAAAAATTGACTGTCATAAATTTGCAATAATTAACATACCATTTAAGACAAGTAACTGATGGCAAAATAAGGTAATCATCGTATCAATTTGCGCAAGTAATTGATAATAAAATAAGGCAAGTTATTAATAAACAAATCAACTAATTAAAAGCCTTTACCAACAAGGTATATATTTCCTAATACCATAATATGGTTATAAAATTAAAGAATAATAAATAGTTTTGATTTTGATATATTTTAAATCTATAGAAATATATAATAATTATGTTTTATCACTTATATTTAATATAGAAATTTGTATTAAACCGATTTAATTCTAACATTAGTATTAGAAATATATACAAAAATGTTATACATATCATATTCTAACTCTGAATTATATACATTATTTATTATGTGATAAATTGTATAAAGTTATATTATAATTGACATAGAACTATATAGTTTATGATGACAAAAAAAAAAGATGACAAGAAAGAAATATATAGTTTACATATATGAATTTGTAGGATATACATTTTATAATATGATAAATTGTATAAAATCATATTTGAGTACAAAGTTGATAAAATGTATAAAACCATTTAAGACAAGTAACTGATGGCAAAATAAGGTAATCATCGTATCAACTTGCGCAAGTAATTGATAATAAAATAAGGCAAGTTATTAATAAACGAATTAACTAATTAAAAACCTTTACCAACAAGGTATATCTTTCCTAATACCATAATATGGTTATAAAATTAAAGAATAATAAATAGTTTTGATTTTGATATATTGTAAATCTATAGAAATATATAATAATTATGTTTTATCACTTATATTTATTATAGAAATTTGTATTTAACCGATTTAATTCTAACATTAGTATTAGAAATATATACAAAAATGTNGTATAAAACCATTTAAGACAAGTAACTGATGGCAAAATAAGGTAATCATCGTATCAACTTGCGCAAGTAATTGATAATAAAATAAGGCAAGTTATTAATAAACGAATTAACTAATTAAAAGCCTTTACCAACAAGGTATATCTTTCCTAATACCATAATATGGTTATAAAATTAAAGAATAATAAATAGCTTTGATTTTGATATATTGTAAATCTATAGAAATATATAATAATTATGTTTTATCACTTATATTTATTATAGAAATTTGTATTTAACCGATTTAATTCTAACATTAGTATTAGAAATATTTACAAAAATGTTACACATATCATATTCTAACTCTGAATTATATACATAATTTATTATGTGATAAATTTTATAAAGTTATATTATAATTGACATAGAACTATATAGTTTATGATGACAAAAAAAAAGATAACAAAAAAAAAGAAAATATGGTTTACATATATGAATTTATAGGATATACATTATAATATGATAAATTGTATAAAATCATATATGAGTACAAAGTTGATAAAATGTATAAAAAGTTATACTAACTTTTATAGTAAAATATTGATTAAAGATTTTTTTTCTTTAGTGTATAAGCAAATAATTATTTGAAAAACATAGAGAAAGTAACAAAGCATGAAACTTACATTGTAGTTTACGTGTTTTGGATGATATGATCATTTGTAATGCTCATGTCTCTGAATAAC